>WOGN01000026.1:0-40909 GCA_015342105.1 Leptinotarsa texana | reverse complement strand
ATGATACTAAACTGTATGGAAATGCCTTAATTGAACATCATTTCCTTCAAGAACACCTCAACTCGATTAGTCAGTGGTGCGAGGATTGGCTTCTACCTCTTAACGTCGACAAATGCATCGTACTTCATCAAGGAAAGAACAATACACTCCATACGTACACAATAAGAGGCCAATCGTTACGAGGTCCAACTAAAACTCCAATATTGGGAAAATCTGGGTGGAAATTCTTCAAAACCCCATTCAACCACGTATTCAAGGAATTGTGGTCAAAAATCAAGATGAATTCCAAAATCTGGTTGTTTTCCATCGAAATTACGTGCCCCACATTTTTATAGCTCGTAATGGATTGGCTGAATCAGACATAAGGCATGTGGCCTGCTCGTTTATCGGTTTTGTCTCCTTATTCACCAGATTTGTCTACTATTGATATTTCCTTTGGGGCTCTATTAAATTGAAAGCTTATATAACGCAACCTGAGACAATATTCGATTCAATTCAGTTCGTTTATACCTCCTAACTAGCAATTTCGTATTTTATTTCAATGTGTTTATAAAACAGCTATAAATGGAAAATTCGCACCTTTTTATAAAACATTATAGTCTTTATAAATATTTTGTAAGGCCTTTTACAAACACTATAAAACAGTTATATAAACAGTTTGGTAGTTACTATGAAATTTGTCTAATACTCTCAAAAGGTGGTTTCGTAAAGACGCTATAAAATATAATACAGTCGAAAACAATAACGATAAAATAAAAAAGTGTAAAAATGTTTTCTTGAAGGTGTAAAAAGTAATTTTGTATTGGACACCAGGAATATATAATAGGTATTTCATCTGAATTAACAAATTAACAAAATGTTAAAATTAACAAATAGAAAGGTTAAAGCCATTTTAATATATCACTTTTATACTTATAAAACTGTTAAAGACATTGTTTGATATTTTTACTGCAAATGAAATTTTATTGACAAATATATAGTCTATTATTAGCAAAATTTGAGCGCGCCACTAATTTATAAATAAAATAAATTCAGTTTTTTCTAAATGATATAAAGTTATAATATCTATGAATTTTTTAGCTGTAAATATCATGTGCGGTATTTGCGGTATTTCATATTTCATATTTCAAATTTATAAAACATTTCTATTGTCTACGACTCTATTGTGTTTACGGATCGTCTAATATAATCAATTAGCATTTTAGAAGTAATTATAAAATACCAATAAAATAAAACTGTTGCAGAACCATGAAATTATAAAACAACTTTGCTGGTTGGGCTTTTCTGTCATAAAAAATATTTAAGGTTCGTCAATACACAAATAGATGAAGATAGTTCATTCATACACATCACGTAATGAACACAATATTCATAAATACAGTGTATTTCTTTCCACTTTTATTTTTTGAACGGGTCAACTCAAAAAATTTAAATTTAGGATAATGAAATGAATGCATGAATACTTTATTTTGAAGTAAAATAAATGGAAAGGAGGGTAACCTCTCACATAATTTCAAAGCTCCTGACAAATGCTTCACAATACTAGAATATAATGTTGATATCTTCAACTACTACAAAATGGCGGGATTTTCTATAATTGCCTGAATACATTGACATTTAACTACATAATATGAGTTAATAGTTTGTGGTTAGCTCAGAAGATGCTGGAAATGGTTGCCTTAAACTTCTTGACATATGAACAGCCTATCCGATATTTCAAGCCGAACATTTTCGAACACAGTAACGTCAATATCTCTACAAATATTTATTATTCTCTGCCGTATATAGAATATGATAGCAGGTTCCGTTTCTACACTTTTTGCTTCAAACAGCTCCATAAAAAAAGTCCAAAGGTGGTGAATCTGGCGATGGGGCTGGCCATTCTGTAGGACCTCGATGGCCAATCCAACGACCGGGGAAGGTAGTATCCTCAAATATTTTCTACAGATAGGACAATTCCGAAAACATTCATTGGAAATCTTTTTGGTCTCTTGAAAGATACCCGTCGCACCGTGAATGAAAATCACTTCAATTTTTCCTTCTAGGGGACGAGAATGGACCATTTTAGAGATTGTTGACGTGCTACCTTTCTACTGGTAAAACCAGAAAGTAAATGAAAGTATTCGACTGACATTTTTTGTCGTTTTCATAAACAAAAAATAACTTAACATACCTTATCGGGTTATTGGAATTGCCATATGGCAGATACAAAGGTATATTTATATGAATATCGATATTAATGTGTTTGTCTTCAGAAAATTATTTAATGTTCTGCCATTTTGTAGTATATGAAGATATTGACTTCATATTCTAGGGTTGTGAAGTATTCGTCATGAGCCTCCAAATGATGTGTCACATGACCCCCCTTTCCATTGAATTTTTTTCCCAGATGGCGCCCAGTCGCCATCTTGAAAGATTCATCTGTCAATTTCACTTCAAATAAAATATTCATGTATTAATTTCATTATATTAAATTTGAATTTTTTGAGTTGACCGGTTCAAAAAATAAAAGGGGAGATATTAAAGACATGTAGTGTATAAAATAACAATATAGGTATACACTATAAATTTTTACACACATACAATGTATGAAATACATTCATTTTTAGCGTTGTTATGTACTGTGTGAAACAGGTCGACTTTTAATCTTGAATTGACAATTTACAGTATGAAAATATTATCCTCCTCCAGCACCCGTTCTGAATTATGAACACCCCTCGAAAACTTTAAATAGCAAAGGGGGTCGTGTGGCACCTTGTTGGAAATGGATTTTTCAGTCCTCTGTTCAGCAATACAAAGGTTTTTGAGTTTGGTGCAATCATGACTGAGAAAATTAATTTTTACAATTAAATTAAATGTTCAAAATGACCACTATTATTTACTAACGGTTACAAATATAAATAAATATAAATAAAAAAAGTTAAGAGATTCCAAGTCACGTTAGTTCACGTCGTTCACCTATATTGGTAAAACTAAGAGGCCGTTAAATGTTCGCATTGCCGAGAACAAGAAACACACAACATTGAGTGGTCCCAAGCTGAGATCATACACAGAGAGGAACATTGGTTTAGGAGAAAATTCAAGGAAGCCGCAAACATGCTGTCCATGAACTAACGTGGCTTGGAATCTCTTAACCTTTTTTATTTATATTTATTTGTATTTCTCTATTTTTGTTCAATCGTTTTGATTTTATTTGTATTTTATTTCACTATTACTTCATTTCAGGTTATTTTTGCTTAATATAATTGTTATTTTCGACTATTTATTTTTAATTCTCCTTTTTTACATTTTACATATTAGATAATGGATGTCGGAACTAGTGAAATTTATCATGAAACATTGTCAATCACCTTCAAACAAACGTTATTTAGCGTTATTATGTATGGAAAATTATTTTTTGAATGAAATACTTCTCATAAGAAATATCGGACAAACCTCCTTTGAAGTATTGAATGAAAGATACTTCTTCTAGAGGAAAATCAGTTTCTACCTTCTTTGGGTATTTTTACCTTTCACAAACTGAAAAATTTGAAAATTATAAATGTAATTGTAAAGTTTATATACATGCACAAAGGGCACACTTTCTAAATTACCACTGTAAGTTACTGCGTGAGTTCAGAGTATTTTTCATAAAAAAAAACGTTTTTTTATCAGTGTTTAATTATTTTGCGTATCAGAAAAAAGATCTAAGAAATTATACAATACTCATCTCAACGTTTCGCATAAAAATGTAGTCATCGTTCTCTGATTGTCCTAAGACATTGAAAAAAATATACTATTTATCTTTTGAGTTCCTATAAAAATGTCCATTTTTGATTCGTTCGGGTTTTTTTGTGGTTGTTCGTCATCATGAAATTTATATCCAATAAAAAAACCGTCGACTGCAATTTCATCAGCAAATGTCTCTGCCCAACATCCAACAGTCCATCGAGCAATCCGTTTCGGAGTATATTATTACGGCACTAAATCACATCCCTCGTACAGTTGATGAAATTTCCATTTCTTTCGGAGTATATCACGAAGAGTCCATATCTCTTCATTCCTCTCGAAAAACAACGATATATCATCGGAATCTGAACTTTGATTAAATCAACGGGCATCGGACGCGGAGCGAGGGAAATCGAAAGTTCGGCAACGTCGCAACCCCTGCGACGAGCGCAAGCCTCAAAAGAAAAACCCTCCACGGCCTGTACGCCTGCCCTTCCATCAGTAAGTTTCAGTGCCCTGCTATGGTGGTCGCAATTGCTATCTGCTGCATACTCGTACTGCTAGCCGTTTTCATCATCATTATCATCGCCGTCGGGCAGACTATAGACACTCATCGAGTGTGAAACTGCCGAATAACCCTCCCGAGGGCGAGACCGACTGTGGAACCTCGAGAAATTGAGAATGCTCGCCAGACAGTCATCCACCAGCGTGGATCCAGCGTGCGCTTCTGCTGAAACCTGACAGTGCCTACCACGATCATAATCTTTGCTCAGTTTTGGAGATAGACTGAAAACATGTGACTGATTCGTCATAGCTGTCGTTGTTGTTGTACGTGTTTTTATAACCAGTTAGTGGCTTAACCAAGATGTTAGTTTTTTAAATGTTGTTGATGGTGTTCATAGACTTGTAAAATAGATTTCGTTAGAGGATGGTCCGTTACCTAGCATCGGCGTGTGACGTAGGTGGTGCTCTTGAATGTTTGTACATTTTATATTTACACAGCTGTTTATGAAGTACTCTGATATGAAATAAACTTATTTTGTAGTAGCTTGTTGAATTTTTTGAAAAAACTTCAGTGAAATGGATCTTGTCAACTATGTTTACTAATCATCAATATTTGTTCACATCTGAATCATTCTAGATTCCGGAAATTGTAGTTGGGGATATAATATCTGCAATTTTGTCGTTGGAAATTGAGGTTTAAAAACTGTGGAGAAAAAAAATATTATTCACTAATTTTGAGTACTGAAAATCAACCAATTTCTGATGATGAGTATGTTGGATACGAAGGTGAGTCCTATACTGGGAAAAGACTCGAAAAAAGTAATCGAAACCATATTTTAAAGGCTTTAATCAAGTATTAGGTTGTTTCAAAAGTTTTGTCCGATTCTACGTCATCTGTTTTTATAGCTCCATATTGTAGCTTCCAAAGTATTCGAGTATTTTTTGGGAAAGTAAGTTTTTGGCATTCTACTACTCCATCTTGATACAAAAAAGGATGAGGGAATCTTCCAAAGAAAGGAAGGAAGTAATCAATTTGAAAATAAGTAACTCTATACATGGATGTGTAGATCATGGAAAGAAGTAACTTTCAGACAGAAACTGGAAGAAAGTCCTACTGAAACAGCTACTTTCATATAAACATTGAATTACACGAAAGAAAAAAATTTTTTCGAAGCAAATACTTTTATATGAACACTGAATTATACAGAAGATACTTTTCTCTACTCAGTTTGCATTCCAAACATTCGTTATGGAATGAAATCAATTATCATTCACAGGAGTTCTACTTTAAATGAATAGTAACAAATTGCACTTACATGGAACACTATCATCCTCACTGGTATTCATCGATACATATACTGTCTACCTATAAATCATAAATACTAAATTATCAACGAACTAGGAAATCTATTTTTCTATCAAAAGGATTCCCAACGATAGCTTGCTGAATTATATGCTCAACAGTTCGAAGCCTATCATAGAAAAAAAATTGATTTTATTATTCAATAGAGTTGCCGTCAAGGCTGATACAATTTTTTTGATTGCTTTTTTACATTACGATTTGTCTTCAGCCTCAAAATAGGCCTCATTCTTGACGATTACCTTTTCATTGGCGCTAAATTTATTACCAGCGAGTATTCTTTTGAGTTCTGAGAATAGGAAAAAGTCTCTGAGGACCAGATCTGGAGATAACGTGGATGCAGCAGCAATTTGAAGCCCAATCCATGCAATTTTGTCATCGTTTTCATTGATTTGTGACACGTTCACACGGAGTCGATAAATATTATACCATGAGCATCCCAAAGTACTGATGCCATAACCTTGCCAGCCGAATGTTACGTCTTTGCACGCTTTGGAGTAGGTTCACCACCTACAGTCTGCTCGGATGATGATCGTTTTGATTTTGGTGGGAAATGATGGAGCCATAGTGGAACAGCTTCAAACACTGCTTAGTATCATCAATTCGTTGTTGTTTTTGGTCGATAGTAAGCTCGCGCAGCAGTCACTTTGAACAGAGCTTTCATATACCCAAATATTCACGATGTCCCCACATGTCTTTGATATCTTTAGAGACTCGGCTATTTGGATCAATTTTACTTCACGCCTTTCTTTTTCCCAGGGGAATTCCCCAGTTTGAATATTAAAAAATATTTCCTTATTGCACATCTACAACCTACATACACAACTTTTATACAAAATTTTAGGTTCCAAAAATATAGCATTAAGGAGAAACAGAGATAAAAAGGTAATTTTCATATGTAAACGCACCTCTTTTACACCCACGTGGGCGCCCCAGTTGGAATGTTTGAGAAACATTTCTTATTATGCATCTAAGATCTAAGAAGCACCTGTATACCTAATTTTAGCTTCCTAGGACTTAACAGTACGGAGAAACAGAGATGAATGAATGAGTAAAGATTCGGCAATAATAAATAGAAGTCACAATTACTCAGAGGCTATACCTCGGCCATCAGAAAGTTTGTGTTATATCCTAAAGAAATGTTTTTACTAAAGAATTAAGTAAAGAAATATAAATGTTACCAATTACTTCACTCACCTTATGCGATAAACGGTATACAACTGTAAAGATGAAGAAGAAGAAAAGGTCTCTCTTACAAAATCAGCCTTTCTGAGTCATCACAATTATTGCATAATGTTCCACACCACCCTGATATATAGACATGATAATTGTGATAAAAAAAAAATATGAATTTCAAAATGGTGCTATTAGTTTGAATCAACGGAACGTATTACTGTTACTGTTGTTTCAGTAAAATTGTTTTTTTTAGTCCACATCCCTACGTCTTAATTTTCGTTTTTTCTTTCTTCTTCATTTATATACATTGTTTTATGAAAAAAGATACATGAGTTGTATCTTCATATATATTAATAATCTCATCTGTGGTCTTTATATTCTTCAGTTGTTCACTTACTGTTTCAATTATGAGAACGTCAGCGTCATTGCCAGCTTGTTTCATTGGAGTCAGCTAGAAATTTTTCACATACCACCAAGATGATTCTAGACTTATTACCAATTTGTTGAAAGTTTAATTAGAAAACGAAGATGTAGTTCGACGTATATGTAGCCTTTTTGAGAGAAATAGGCGATACGCCTAAATTATCACTTGTTGTCTTAAAAACAAATTAATAGAAGTAGGACTCAAGAAGATGTTTTACCGTGTCATTAATAAGGTGTTTCTGTATACTTGATGTTTGCTTCTGATCACTGCTTAAATATAAATTGTAGCAAATCCCATGTTGTTTTCGGGCCAAAAGGCCCTAGAAATGATATTTGCAAATCTGTGAAAGTGGTAGTAAATGATTATGTACTTGGGGTTGTCCCAGAAACCAAAAGCCTGGCCATAATTTTAGATAAGGAATTGAAATTCGAAAATCAGGTTAATCACTTTATTAGGCGTGCATATTATTCGCCTAAAATTATATATGGACACCGAAATTTCCCACCCATGTGAATCGTTAGTTTTATCTATATTCAATCATACTGATGTTTCGTATGGTCCATGTTTAACCAACAAATTAAAAAAAAAATACAAAAAGTTCAGGATTCCTGCTTAGGGCTAATTTTTGGTATTAGAAGATAGGAGAGTGTAACATGCTGCTACTTTGTTTCACAAAATAATTAATAGTGAAGTGCCGTCTTACTTATACCTGACAAAATCCGGCATCCCTCAGAGTTCTTTAGAAGGAGTTTCAGCTACCAGATCTGTGCAATTAATAATGAATTTCCAGAGCCCATGAAACGAGATGACTTCAATCATTTCAATACCAATTTCAAACGATTCTTATTATCTCCAAACTATTAACGACCCAATTGCTAACTACCTATTACAAATCTATAATAGTCATAATATTTTAAAATAATAAATTTTTTTTTGTTCATTCCTTTGCGTACTAGGCGACATTTTTGAGGTTAAGTGGAAGAGCAATTGACTTCTCATCATATAAATTGAACTTCGCCTTTCATTTTCATTTAATAAATGAACTGTACCTGATTAATTTGCCTTAAATGTATTAGAAGATAATAAAGACGATATTATTATTATACACCTGTACCAATATTTTCCTGGAATAAAATCATCTCAGCTCCGCTTTCTATCTTTGTAAGCCCCACTGATATATAGTACACGCCTCACCACCAAATTCTCTTAGAGATTTGTTTAATCTGTATCCTCAATATTCCCTGACATATTCATGCTCTATAAGGTGTACCGGAGTCTCAGTATAATGGGGATATATTAAAACAAATGTAACATTAATCCGCGGTGAATTATGTTCAGTTTGGGATTCAAGTTTCACCCGGTCTTTATCATCAGCAAATAAAGAGAGCACGTACTTCATGTTCCATGCCAAAGACAATGCCCGTACTGTGAAATTATTCCAACCTGGTAGACACAGGTATCGTGTTCCGTCTTTTGAAAATGATACCCGCATGTTTTGTGTTCTCTTTATTTAGTATAGCCTCCACGTAGTACGCACGTCGATGCTGGAGAACTGAGGAATTTCTTTGTTATGCTAGAAGAGGGGCGAAAAGAATATATAATTGTTACCAACATGGTACTGAATACTAATGGACAAGCATCCTGTGTGCTAGTCGTGAATTTTTCTGAATTCTCATGATGTAGTATTCCGCTACAAAGCGAGAATCTTTTTGCTGTAGTAGCGAATAAATTTTCTTGGCATTTGCGTTCTATGCGAATGTGATTTTTTGTCAAGAAATATGGTAATTATTTGTGTATTAGGAGCTCAAAAAGTTTCCTTTAGCGGAGTGAATATTTTGAGCTAAGTGAAGCTTTACCCGTCTGCCTAACCCAGGATGAATCGAATATGCTCGAAAAAGTACTCCAGAAGATTTTCCATTATTTTCTCTTATGGATTATTCACACTTTGACATGGTTAAGAATATCTGTGGGCTTCCTTCGTTCAAACTGTCAAAGAGTTGTTAACACTATGGTATTATTAAATCCTCAAAATGAATCATAATATACCTCACAACTCTAAAACACTTTTATCAGGTACTGCTCTTGGTTTTACAAATTTTGTGTTCAATCGAGGACCGCCTTCCCGGTACTGACGATGCCCAACAGACTGAAACGCCTATCTACCGGTGGCTCTTAAATTGAAATCAAATTGGGAATGATCAGAATAGTATCATCTTCGTCTTTTGAGTTTTATGGAGTTATTTTCCAGCAGCTTGACGGCATTAACCTTTCTAGATTTTATATAATTTCTAGAAACATGTGGATTTATTTTCCGATGACATTCCAGGAGAGTTTCCCAAATTTCTGCCAATGCAGTTGTCAATTGATTGGTCAAACCACCAACACAGACATAAAAACTTGGAAAACTAACTTCGATATCATCAATAGGTGATTTTAATAATAATAATAATAGCTTTATTGTCCAACAGTTACCCATTTACAGGACAATATAAAATTTTATTCACGATACTTAACTATAAACGAAATATAAAATGAACAAAAAAAGAAAAAACTAATTCTAATTACCTACTTCAAATGCATGTTAGCAATTCAAATTAGTGAAGAATAAATCGCCATGAGCACAAATGCTATTTAAATTTGTGCATATAACATATATTGGGGAATTGAGCATAATGTTAGTTCTTGCTCTGAAAGGTCCAAAAATGGATTGAGATCGTAAAGCTGGCCGTGGTACATTGAAGTTAATTTGTTCAAGAATTTTAGGACAGTCAATTCTCTCATTCACTAACTTGAATAAAAATATGAGCGACGCACATTTTCTGCGATGCTCTAAACTAAAAAGTTCCAAACGTTCACATATTACATCATTACTGATACCTCTCTCAGGGTAAGAACCATCTACTCTGAAAATTAGAAATTTACAAAACTTCCTTTGAACTCTTTCAATGGCTGTGTTATGAATCTCATAGAATGGACTCCAGACGATACTTGCATATTCTATCTTCGAAAGTACGTAGGTGAAATACAACAGCTTCATGGCTTTAATATTATGAAAGTTTATGCAATTTCTAACAATGAAACCATAAGCTCTGTAAGATTCTGAAACTTTTTGTGAAATATGTCTACCAAATGTTAATTTATGATCGAATATTACCCCTTAGGTCTCATTACATTTCAGCAGATCTGAATCCTGTATTACATACGGGAATGTATAAAACTCTTTTTTTCGAGTGTAAGTCACTACTTTACATTTCTCCACATTGAGTTTCAATTTATTGTTACTACACCAATCAACAAGAAATTCTAATAGAGATTGAAGATTTACACCTACTTTCTTGAAAATAATTTCAAGTCATCCACGAAGCATAACCGCTTACAAGCTAAACTTTCACATGTCATTAATAAACAATAAAAACAAAAGAGAACCTAGGTTGGGGCCCTGAGGCACACCAGAAGAAGCTATATATGTTTTAGATTCATAACCGATTTAGGAGATGAATTTTCTACATGTTTTCTACATGTCGGATAGGATTGCATCAGCTGACAGGCAGTATTCGAAAAACCAAAACTCATCAGTTTATTGAGCAAGACACCATGATCAATTTTATCAAATGCTTTAGAGAAATCTGAGTATATAACATCAACTTTCTCATTGTTATCTGATGCCTCGGAAATAAATTGAGAAATAATGGCTTGATTTGTAACAGTAGGACTCTTGGTCACAAATCCGTGTTGATGTTGAGATAGTTGCCGTTGAACAGAAGCATATATGTGATTATATAAAATAATCTCAAAAATTTTAGAAAACATACATAAAATAGATGGTTTTACTAATACCTCGCTTGCTTTTACGCAGTTATTTTTATCAAGTACTGTTCTTCGTTTTTCACATTTTGTTCCACTTAGCCATGATCCATTTGTCCTTTTGACAAACGCCAGCCGAAAAGGTAAGGAAGCTAAGTAAGCTCCGACCGGTTTGAACTGAAGATGATCGATTAGTGGTCACATTTTGTCTTCAATCGAAGGCCGCCTGCCTGATACTGACGATGTCCAACAGGCTGAAACAGCTGTCTACCGGTGTCTCTTAATTTGAAATCAATATGGGAGTGATCAGAATGGATCAGTATGATGAGCTGGGTTTCACTTCGTGTTCTGTTCATTTTAATCTCATAGGGATTATTCTTACAACGTTTCGGCAAAGTCTCATCTGCCATATTTTTTAACTATTTCGTTGATATTTTGATACAAATTTTCATATTGTCATATCATCAACAGCATATGAAACCTGTATTGGACTGATCTTAAATATACAATATATTCAACAATCTAGTTCCAAGGAATACATTAAATGCATTACCATTCTCTGTGGCATTTTATCAAAACTAATATTAGTGACGTTACTTGTAATCACTTTTTTGCAATGTTACTTCAAAATAGTTCCGCAAGATAATGTAAACGCAAGTTATGAAAACATATCTTTTTTTCTCTCTAGAAACGTGGTTTGTCATCTGAAAACAGGAAATTACACTAGCAGTAATAAAAGCAAACATATAAAATTGAGTTATTTGCATTGGAATAATGTATTTTTAGACCGTTAAAAATTGTGTTTATTCTCGGCAAGTTTCTGCCTCGTACCTACGAGTGTATATTATGACCAAGATGAAGGAAGTTGTTGGTGATTTCATGGAAAATACTAACTTGGATTAATTCTCCCCTTTCATCAAATATGCTGACATTATCCAGATTGTATCTTTTCGTTCGCTAGTTTATGTCGCCCTTTTTTTGTTCTAACATCTGGAGTTTTAATTTTGGACCTCTGCTCAATGATCTCATAACTTCAGGAAGTTATGGTAAGCTAGTTGGTTTACGTAGATGATATGAAGATACCAAAATATTTTATTATTACATTATAAGAAGAATCCTAGTAGATAATGTAAACTTTGATACTGAGAAACGCAGGTATACTTTCCATTTTTTGAATTTCCACATTCACTTTATTTATTTTTGAGTTTCTGGCAGTTGATAGTTTACTTGCATTCTATTTACTTGCGATCCAAACTTGAATATGGATAAAGTCCGGAGCTCTTCTTTTCACTGTCATATGGACGCTTTTGAAATACCTCAGCTGGCTTGAAGACAGAATTTAACTCAAGGGAAGTATCGATAATACCATTCATCTTCTATTTGAATGTTCTTTATTATTGTAGGAGACAAATGTATGTAACAATCTAGCTAGATCGATATAGTAAACAAATATTTTTCTTAGCAATTTCTTTTTGAAGATAGTGAAACTTTCTGAAAACTCATTCTGTTTTTTAAATAATGGTGATTATAGGTATACTTGTTCGTTTCGCGTATGAGAATTTAATACATGTGAACATCCACTTCAGTTATCGTTAATTTTTTCTTCTCTGATAGAAAGTTAAAAGATTGTAGTGAAAACTGCTGATGAGTAACCTGATTTTCTTCAATATCTTCGAACCAGTCAATCAATGTATCTCATCCTGTACGTGTTATTTTGTTCTATCAGTATACAAATACAAAATGCAATTTGTAAGATTTAAGCCATGATGTTCCATTCGAATGTGTTTTCCTCCCTCCTCCATTTTTATCACAATATGGATAGATATTATCTGATTCATCTTCTGAAAAGTATATCTCTACTTCACAAATTGTCCTTCTGTTGCATAATGGATTCGTTGAAGGCACAATAGTAAATTGGAACAACTATCAAAGTAGTCTAATTGGTTACTTTGCGCTAACCTATTTAGGGCGTATTCGGATGGAACGTAGCAGATTCAATTAACTTCCAACTCAAAATCTGAGCTTTCATTCCAAATTACCCGTTGTGTCAAAGATATAAAGAGCTTTTTGTAATCGCATATAAAATTACCTATTTCTGTAAGACGTATCAGTATCAATTTCAAGGTTTCTCGAGCATCGAATTTATATTTTTATGAGATTTTTTAATCTCAGCCTCTAGGGCCATATGAAATCCAAAACAAGTAAAAATGGACTGAAAATTAAGACCCAATAATGTCACATAGTGGCCCAGGTAACTATTCAAAAACTTTTTTTTATATTATAATATTTATAAGTGATGTTTTTGTATAATGAATTTTGATAGAGTTATGAACATGTTTGTTAATAGGAAAAAACTCTTTGGGGCTCTCTACTTCTCCATGATTGAACACAAATTGTGGAAAAACCTGCTTACACGTGAACAATAAATTTACAAGAAAATTCTCGCCAAAATCCCTTTTTTCCATTCTGTGAATACTATAAACATTCGTTATGGAATCGAAGCAGATATCATTAATAGGAACAATTACAGTGTGATATATATGAAAGATTATTGATATGAAATGTCAGTTATATTGAGCAAACATTATTACCCTCAGTGGTGTATCGAAATCATGAAATGCCTGCTGGTTTTATCATTCAGGTTCAAAATATCAGATCAGTATATCTCTGAAAACATTACTGTAATCGATATGGTTAGAAAATGAGGTGAAGGCATTATCAATATATATGACTCAAAATTAGGACACCAATATAGTTCTTTAATAGACTTTCACTCATTGTAGTTTTACATTATCCAAAGTATTTAACAGATTTCCTGGACAATGAATTGGGAAATGTACTTTGTACAGGTCGAAACGATCAATCACCATTGAATTATTTAATCTTAGAATAGGTTGAAAGTAAAATTCGTAAAATGTATGTTCACAATTTCACAATTTTCGACAACGTTAAGAACAAAGTTGCTGGTTAATGAAAATTTGAACTAAGTAATGAAATGTATTTTCATTTTCAAACCTAACGATCCTAATAACTTCTAGTCTAAGTTTTTTAAAGGATGTTAGTCTGATACAAGATTTACGTTATACCTCAAATTAGGTGTCATTCCACTTTCATTGTCGTTTGAAGATATGTCCCCCTCAAAGTGAGACCTCACGAATTCATGAATTTCTCATCTGGCACAAGTTTCAATTTTACGAGGGTTGTCTCTTATAAGGCGACGACAGTTGGTTGACATAAAAACCCCATTGTCAAGACATTATGTGTTTATGTTTGAAAGTTGTCGTTGAAACTCTGTGATGATTTATTGTAATACTACATACTCATCAACACTCTGTTTTTAAATGAGGAATTTCATTGGGTCTTTCAATTTCGAATCAATATTCCGTATCATGAAAATAAGTGTCTTCAAAGCAACTTTTTATCTCTAAACTAAAACAACCAGGCTTTTTTCGGCTATTCAATACCGTTTTCCAAGAAATTACGTCACTTTGTACTCCTAAAAAATAGATAACTACTCCTAACCTAAATTTCGTCGACCCTTATTAAAAATTAATGTTTACTGTCGCCAGGAAATTGGTACTTCTTGATATACCTGAATCCAGGTAGCAGGATAAGGATCACTGTAATTACGTAAATATGAACGAGGAAAGTGTTGGTGGCTAGAATAAAAATTGTGCAATCATTAGAAATATACTTTGTTCGTTTTTTAGTCTTGGCCAGAAATTGGTAAATATTTTATGAAAGTCGATTCTCTCATTCGATTAGCTCAAAGGCTGTAATATTATTCTCGTTCAGTTTCTAGGAATGCATCAAATAGGAAAATCGTATAGTATAATTTAATGTAGCATACGACTCAAAACATTTCCACTCGTTCTCACTCATTGAAATAAAATTTTCTCATGTTGCAAAGTCGACATGATCGTCATATCACCAATTCGCAAAGGAAGTTATTAAACTCACAAAAAGGGCATATTGAATTGTTGTGTTTTTCAATAGTAATAGTAACAAAATATTTTGTTAAAACCTCTTTGGACTCAATTTCAATATTACCGAACAAAATCAAGTTAATGGATTTCGTGAATATCATGGTATAGTGAATTCTCTACTATAGAAACTGTATCTCAATGTTGGTACTGAACAAGTTATCATTTGACGTAACTGAAAAGTTTTGTGTATGAATTATTGACTACATATCCAGAATCGACGGAAACTAGACCGGTCATTTTCCAATTTAACAGTTGACCTTTATTTTACGCAAATGTTAAGAGACTTGGAAGATTGCTTGCGTTCAGCCTATTTCCAGAAATATTTGTCTCTCTTCTATAGATACTTTTACGGGAAATGTTCAAATGACTTGGAACATTCGATTCCACCAAGACCGGTACATAATGGTTGCTTTTTATATTTCGGGGTTAGGGAACAAAAACAAATATTAATAATCGGAAATCACTTTATTGTTTTTCAAAATATTCCCCATAAAGATCTATACACTTTGGCATGCGTTTAAACCAATAGTCGAATCACATGCATTCTGAATGCAGCAACCGCTTCTTCATGTGTTGAAAAACGTTGACCTCTCAACGGGAATAAAAAGAAGTCATTCGTTCGAAGTCAGTAGTACTATACGGCGGATGACTCAGTAAATCCATGTTTTGGATGCTCAAAAATGCAGTTGTTTGAGCCGATGTGTGAGACCTCGCATTGTCGTATTGAAGAGTAATCTGTCTTCGGTTCTTGAAACAACCCATACAGTCGACTACTGTTTACTTTTGGTCTCTTACGCGTAAGTCCACGAGTCATTACCTGTCACGATGTCATAGACGTGTTTCTAAGAACCGCGATGGTATTTTATAAGCATTTCCTTCGACCAATCGACACGAGCCTTTTTTGAGCGATTGACAAATTGTGTGGGAAGCAACGCGAATAAATCTTGTTTACAGTCAAATGTTTATGCAATATTGAATGAATGCTGGTCCTACTAATGCCTATCTCACGATAGGTCAAATGACGATCTTGCAATATCATTTCAAGCACAGCATCAATGGTTTTCGGAACAACAACCGATTTTGGACAACCTTCATGAAATTCGTCTTGAACAGAACTACGACCACGATTGAATTCACCATACCATCGATAAACACTGGTCCTTGATGGAGCTTCATCGCCAAAAATTGAATAGAGTCCATCCATGCACTGTTGCTGAGTTAATACACGTCGAAAGTTGTAAAAAATAATCGCACGAAAAAGTTCACGATATAATTCCAGTTTTGAGCCGAGATGAATCTTTTAAGTTACTGTAGCGCGCGTATGTCAAAACGTTCTGGCTACGTATAAGCTCAAAAATGTCCAACTTTACGATAGTTGTCAGATTGCAACACTAGGGTTGATAAATCTCGAAACATAAAAGGCAACCTATCGTATCAGAAATACGCGACGGACTGTGGCTGCTCATCGTTTTGAGATTCAACTGTTGAAGAACTCTTTCATCTGGAGAAAAATGTTAAAAAAATATGTCTTTCCGTTAATCAGCCAAACATATAAATAAATATTTGTTAACGCTGTTGAAAAATATTTCGTCCATAATTTTCTGAGCACATTTATAGATCTATGAAAAAATAATGATTAGCAACTCTTTCTCGTGAAAGAAACGGGTAATCTATTTATATTTATTCGCCAACTCTTCCCTCTACCATTTCACCACATCCCGTTTTCGTCTCCACGAATGTTCATCAATCAGAGTTAGTTGCTCCTCGCTCCTCTTCATTATTATATATATTTCATTTGATCAGACATCTCATTCTGATCTCTTTACTTCAGGAAATGGAGAAACACATTCTAGAGATTCCAAGAACGTGGAAATTAAAATCCATTCATTTACTTTCAGAGACAATAATTCATGGCATGAAATGTATAACATTTCATGAAGGAGAAGAAAAATGAGGAAGTATTTGTTGGTTTTTAGTATTAGTAGCAAAACATTATGCTTGAGTTTGATAAATGCGCTTCTGAGTGATGGAAATAAAAATACCACAATTTGCCAAATGCACGTTAGTTCGGTCGTTTATGGAAAGCTTTTAACAAATTAGGCGCTTTCACAGTAACGCCAACAAACATGCAATTGTTCTGGTAGGAACGTTTCTTTGTGGTTATATCTGTAAAAAAGAAGTCCGAATAATAATTTCAAGAAGTTGACGAATGAACGAAAACGTTTCTGAATATTAACAGTTACGAGAGATCTACTCCAAGCAAAAGGGAATGATTGTCTGCAGATAGAAGTATCAATTGAAGTCATTTGTCTCCAACAAAAAATATTTCGAAAAGTTTGATCATACTGTTCGTGTCATACGTTTTGATTTATTAAAAATCTATTTTGTATCAATTGTTGAAATTTCCAATGAGTTGTCTCTATGCACGATGTAATAATAATCAGTAACTTCCAAGTTATGAATCAACATAATTCACAAATTATTGTTCGTAGCGAAGAAAAGTGAAATTTTCCCCGGTTTCTTTGATGTGAATCATCGATAGCGGCACATAAAACCGATTACTGGCGTGGCGACGGGTCGCCATGCACAAGCGACTGTGCGATTCTATTCCCCCTGGTTCGAAGTTTCGTTATTTCTTTTGCATCACTGCGTCTCACTACAGTTGTTTACTACAGTATACATAACCTAAAAATAAAATATGTTTGGCAGTGATAATTTAGAAAAGGGAAGTGAGCAGCTTCCTGCAAAGAAAGCAAAATCGCATTACGAAACAATATCCAAATCATTCCAGTAAGTCCACTGTATTTTTATATTTTAAAAGTAAAAAGTGATTTCATCTGTGCATTAAGCCTGCGTATATTTGGTCTGTCTCGGGGGTCAGTACATGTAAAATTTGCTCTCTTGGTAGATTAAAATTTACACAATTTTTATAATATTTTTAATTACGTCTTAATTAACTTCAATTTACTTCTAATGAAAAACAATACACTGAAACACTTATGTTTATAATTCAAGATCTTAAGTGATATATTGCAATAACTAGCCAAGATTATTGAGTTAACTAGTATATTAAAGCCAAATTACGTTTTTTCATGCATGTTTCAATTGTAGGTATATTTTTTATAAATATTTCAGTACCCAATAATTATCACAGAGGTCACAAAATATTATTAAAACTGGACATCACCAAGATCACACAAGACACACTATTAATGTTATGTAAAATTTTTTTAGAGCATATTTCATATTTGCCAGGCGTCCCGTGACGGCTCAGATTTTTTTTATTTGATGTAGCCAAATGAATAATGCATTTTCAGTTTACAGACACATGGAAAAATATCAATCAAGATTATTTCGCCTATTTATTGAAATGAGTACAAGACAATAAGAATAGTATCCCCACACTTGAGTTACTGTCTTCACTTTTCTAAGATTGTCGTGCCCCACAATTGTCCTGTAAAGGACTAAAATTTATTTTCCATTTTCTATAGAATTCATACATTGTTAAGAGGTTTTATGTGACCTGTCAAAAATTTAGCATGAGCTTGTGTGTCGTTCAACCTACTTTGGAGAACGATCATCAAACAAATGAACATTTCTCAAAATTGCTTGTAGAGGCTTTCAAATGTCTGGAAATAGCAAATCCCAATGTTTACTTATTTAATACACTTTTATTAGCTTCACCTGTATGTATGTATGTATATTTGTTTGTATCTGTCCAGCTCGGGATCTGTATTTGACAGAAATATCGACATTATTGCTTGATCTATTCGCGGGCAGATGGCTCTGTACGTAATCTCCTTGACATATCGAAATTATTGCTTGATCTATTCGCGGGCAGATGGCGCTGTACGTAATATCCATGATATAATTCGAACTCACTTCACATGTATTTCTTCATTTGAAAAAAGTATTTTTTTTCATTAACTCGCGCGACTGGTGCCTTAAAGACTAAAAAACACGCTTTTAAAGAACATCGAACTAAAAAGTTAAAAATACTTTTTTTAAATAAGCCCAAAACAATAAGGAACGTAAAATACTAATATTATTGTGAAAAAAGCGTGGGCGCTCTGTGTCATATTTTTGTATATCAAGCGCCCGTCGTTTTTTTCACAATAATACTAGTGTTTTTCGTTCGTTATTGTTTTAAGCTTATTTAAAAAATATTTTTAACTTTTTAGTTCGATGTTTTTTAAACTATATTCATTATGAATCACTCCTTCTAATTAGGGCGAACTATCTATGTTATTTGAGCAAAAAAAATGAAAGTCTATTAAATGAAAGTAATTCCAAGGCCTTGAAGTTATTTTTTACTTTTTTACCTCTCAGCTTCTCATTTGAGATATGGAAACGAAAAAATTTTCAAAATAATCAATATCCCTATCGTTTATAATAAAATTAAAAAATTGGAATACTAAATAGTTCTTCAACAATAAATTCTCAGAAAATATTATGAACTGAACTGATATCAAAAATACATTTGAATTTTTAAATTCCACAGTTCCAGTCTTTTTATCCGCCATTGAATCGTAAACTTTCCATGCTTCCGCCGGATGACAGCAGTAACTATCTATTCTGCAAACAAGCTACTTTCTAGAAAAACCAGGCTTTCCTTATTCGTTTTCACCCTTTTCAGTCGATTGACGTTCTCGAACTTCAGAATTTTTGTTCTATCTATCCAAGTTGGATTGCGTCGTTAACGTCGATATTGCATCCCTTTTAGTCTCCACTCGATGTGCTCTAGAGGTACCCAGCTCTCTTACTGGCTAAAAGGTAATGGTAATTTAGCATTAAGCTATCGTTATAGTCGATTATTTTGTGAAATCTCTGAGCGGAAGGGTATAATCTTTTGAATTATGGCAATTTCAGTTCATTCAGAAATTATGCATGCTCCATTAAAGGAAGATTTGCTAGGCGTGTTCAAGGATACATCATAATAATCCTTCTCTGGAGGATAAACCCGGTAAGCTAAACGGAAATTCGTATTTTATTAAAAAAGGCAGTACTTCATTTTAATGACTGCTGACTATCCTTCTTAGAGCAGTCGGTAAATGAAATATTGTAACAAGATTACCAAAATCTCTTCACAGATTGGGTTTAAAATAATTTCATGCCATCTAACAAATAGCTACATTTCAAAATAGATTGTGAAATTCACTTTCACAACCATTGCTTTCTGCAAAATAAAAATACCTAATACATATCGATAATGATTGCAGACTAATATTGTACAAATAATGTATGGTGATCTACAGTATTTATATTGAGCATATAAAAGTCGGGAATGTCAGATGCTTTATTGGTATAGATTTGAAACCTCTGATCTGAAATGAATTTGATGAAATCGGTTTTCCCGCACTAGGAGATGAATAATCACCTCATGATGCTAATCATACAGATTTATATCATACACATGGGACCGATAATAGAAGTATACATTATTCAACAAACAATTTCTATCAAGAGGACAACTATTGAGCAATATGCTCTAATGTGGATGTAAATAACTCGTGCAACTGAGCTGATATACATTTTCCCTATTTTTGTGTTTTCCTATTTCTTTCTGTTTCCTCTAAGATCTTATATATTTTTGTTCTTGTATCCAGTGTAGTATGCTATACTTATATTTCGACTACGTTAATAATTTCAAAATTACCACGGTTGTTATGGTCGAAATTCTTTTTCGACTTGTATCTTCAAAACAGAGCGCCGTATCAAAAATCATCAAAGGACGGCATATCCGTGGGATATTCAAAAGAATATTCCCTCAATTTTGCCGCATGTTTACTAAACACCCTTTATAACGAAGAGGAAAAAAAGGATTTTGAAGTTTCAAGTGTCTAGCATCGTATTTCACATCAAAATGCTGAAAATGTTTCAATCCATTTTCAGACATTGCATAATTGGCCACACTGGTCATATAATATTTCAAAGAAAACTTGGAAGTACTGTTATTATAATGAAAATTTTTTACCACGTTCAATAAAATAATTCAGTATTTTGGTCATTAAGTGTACGTTATAATAATATTGATTCACTTTTCACTAATTGTTACTACAAAATAATCAATGCTAACTGATAACTTTACGTCCACTATATATTGAAGTTATATAATCAGAATACTAAACCACCTGTACAATTACAGTTACTGTAATTTCAGCGTTGCCAATCATGAAATGTCCGACACATGTACAACCATTTCTATTGTACGTGAATATGGTCAATTAAACTCCTAAACAGCCAACTACAATATATTGTGTCAACTCAATCTCGTAGACAAATTTCGAAACCGGGAAGAAGTATGTATACTAAATCTAGCTAGAATAGAAATCAAATCAATCCAAAATGACCGTGTACTGCGCAGAGAGAAAAGCAATAACAGATTATTTTGAAAAAAAGTTTTTTGTATCTCTTATAGAGAACTGTGTATGAAATTGAAATTGAAATTTCAGCTGATATTTCACCATAGACATTTGGAACATTCACAAGAAAACTACAAATTGCTCGATACCACACAATGTTTTAATAAATATCATGATTTATCTCTCTATTTGTTTTGAGATTTTCGAAACTATATCTGTTAGATTTGATATCAAATTGAGAAAGAAATAATTTCAGGAAAGATTAGTTTTTTTTTATTGGAAACTTTTTAGCAATTCATTCATCATAGAAATGAAACAGCTATACTCGTATATTATTCATAGGAACTCTGCAGAATGTAATAAATGCATATATGATAAAATGTTTTTTATATTGAAACAGTGAAGGCAATTCAAATCCAATTATACTAAGCCTTTTATAAAACATTCTGATCTGCTCTGACCTGAATTTGTGAATGTTGCATTCAGCAAATCAGCCTAATTTCATTACGTGATTACACTAGTATTTATGGTTGGTGGTTTATACAGAATATTGCATTCAGCATAAACCAGTTTCTGCGAGTTTATTATATAGTCAGTAAACCGCAACAAATACTTCCAGAAATAGTTATTCAGCTATGCACTCAACTTAAATAGGGTTTTAGAAGACAAAGCATGTTTTCTTTATGCTACGTGCACTTTAGTTTTACGATGTGATCTACAATATTTGGTTTGTTCTATAATATATATCTGCACTTTGCTGTAAAAGCCCCCGGTACTTTTCTCTTTTAATATAATGTAAAATACGGAAAACAATGTGTTATTCTCTCAAAGATACATTTACTTTCCTCGAATAGGGACATGTCTTGACAAGTCTTATTTATATACATTAAATATGGAGGTTAGATTGCAAAAAATATATAAATTTGAAATCACGGAAGTATTGCAAACTACTGATACCGCTGTTAATGATGTACTCTATAACAAGCACTAAATTTTCAATCACGTTAAGAGTCATGGAACTGATATATCTAGGTTTTTTCTGCTAATATGAAATTTTTGCAAGCGAATCAGATACACGTCAAAATAGTTCAACATTCTCACATGAAATTGCAGTCCACTTTGTGTATTTACCTTTTTATTATTATTTATTAATAACTAGTACTATATTGCTGTATAGCTGCTGTTCCAATGTTTTGACATAATCAGAATCAACGAACTAAGGCGTGCGCAGCGTTATATAACAGTTATTTCAAAAAAAATTGTTCTGCAGCGCCATCTAATGGCGAGATACAGAAATATTGATAGCCTAAAAACCTTCTCTATGAAAAAATACTTATACATGTCAAGTTTCATCACGATCGGTTGAGCGATGTAGAAGTTTATCACTTACCAACCAACCAAACAACCAAAAAACATCCATTTTTATATATGAATGACTAGTACTATGTTGCTGTATCGCTGCTGTTCTAATGTTTCGACAGAATCAGAATCAACGAACTTAGGCGTGCGCAGCGTTATAGAACAGTGCTTTCAAAAAAGTGTTCTACATCGCCTTTTAGTGGCGAGTTACAGAAAAATGTATAGCCTAAAAACCTCTATGAAAAATTACCTATACGTGTCAAGTTTCATCATTTTTGAAGGCTTCAGCACTGTTCTATTATATAACTCGTAAAATATAACAATCTGAAAACATTGCCGAACCTTTTTTTCTTTCAGATATTATGTTAGACATTACGGGTACGATGGGGTCAGTGATAATGCTAATACAGAAATTTCAATAGCTCATACAACCATTGGTGCATCTTCGTCCTGGGCTCAGCTGGATAACGCAGTGAGAAGAGCATTCAAACAGTACGTTGCTAGATTAGATCCTGGAGGAGGTCTTGGGTTGGGTAAGTCATCTGTGCATTTTAAACTAGCAATTCAAAATACGACACTGACAATCTAAAACTTATTGACGTTTTGAATTTTTCACGTGAAATTTCTTCAACACTTGTTTACTGAATTAACCTATCCTCCACAACACTTCATATTGTGGAGAATAATTAATTTATATGCAAAGGAAACTAATTCCTATGACTTAAATTAAACTTTTCTCCCATCATCGCATATTGTGGATCTCAATTAATTCTTCATTTAAGTATGTATCATATTACACATTTTCGTATTTCGTAAGTAACACTTTATTGTGGGATTTTCACTAAACAGTTTCCAAAATTGCGTGTACACCTCTCGAAGCGAAGCAGTAACTCGTCTTGATAATGCCATCTGAGATGATGGTGAAACGTCGACTATCGAATAGTACACAACGGATGAACACCCGGAAGAACAACACATCATATTCCACCATCCGTGAAAACCTACATTGTAATATATATATTATATATATGTTCATATATGTTAATACGTAAAAAGTTCAAATTCAATTATGTCACCGTGTTATATAAGTAATTTAAAATAAAAATAGTTGTTCTGGATGAGGCATATATTTCTACTGAGAACGAGTTTTTTCATAAATTCACGCATAAAAAAATGCACTTGCCATTTCAAGCATTTCCCTTAATATTTGTAAGATTTTATGTTTAAAATATAATATCAGAATTAGTTGAAAGTACCAAAATAAAAAAAATATGTTAATAAAGATAAAGAAGTTATTCCATTTTTTGATAAACACCCAAATTTGAAAATATAATTCTTGTGAATTCAATCAGGGAAGTAAACTGGATAACGGATTTACGTGTAGGTGGTGGATTTGTTTAAAAGTTCATTTATTTCTTTGAAAAACCCATTAATTAGGCTAAGTTGAGATAAAAAAAAGCGTAAATGATACAATAATCACTAATTATAAATCAGTCAATTTGAAGTTACAAATAATAGAAGACAAATATAAAAACATGAACGCAACAAAATGTTATCAAAACCAAAGAAATAATTTGCAATAGTAATATATTAGGAAGTCATGAAGGAAATTTAAAAAAATACAAATAAATTGTCTTAGTTTCATGAAATGAGAAACAAGTGAATATACAAGATTCACTGTTGAGAGGTCGTTGTGCTTCTGGTTGATAAAATATGAAGCAGATAAGCGAAGTATTGATAGCGAAATAGAGCAATGAACAGAATCATTGATAATATTGAAGAACGTATTTTTACAATGTCTCCTACTGAAAAATGTTCTTGAGCATTTGTTTGCGTCTGGATTGTTATAAAAACAATTTTACCAAGGGCGTAACACTATATTGGTTGAAAGTTGATTCAGATAGGTATTTACATACCTTTGGATACACAATACTGTAAGAGTAAATTGAATTCTTAAAGTTTTCAGTTAGAAATAAAAAACCTTTTTGTGTCTATTTGTCCAGTGAAATAAAATTGAAAACTTTCAAACAACAATGGACAAGAAAAGAAAAAATGTACAGAGTACTTTTTCTAATACAAAAGAGCGGAAAAAAACCCATCTGAAAAACCTACTAACCTTACAAATATAATACTTTCTCAGTATGACATTCAAACATTCATTATGAAAATAGAATCTGATATTGTTCATAGGATACGCTACAAAATGTAATAATTGAAGTAAACTGGAAATTACACAATTTACTGGATTTCTGTCTGCTTTTCGTATACTCATATTATTTGACGATGTCATAAACATATAGTGTCTCCAAAAAGTAATGAATTCGTTATGCTCTAACTGAACAATATTATTAAAATTTCCCGAAAGAAGTCGATTAATGATTTTCAATTTTTTAAAATAACAATTGATAATCAAGATCTCCTACAATTGGTAGAACCAGAGTATAGTGAAAATTAGGAAAATTATGAGGAGACAGGGATACATTCACAGTTCCTGAAAATATTCAACAATTTCGATGGAAGTTCATAATATTGGGATGTCTGTATATTTTGAAAAAGATGAAAACGATCCTTATAAAGTCCTTTTGAATTTTGCGAGTACATGATAGACCAAAATGAAAGGAAACAATTTCATTGCTGAAGATTTATTTTCAGACGAGGTAACGTTTTATGAAGGGGTATGCAACAACACAAAACGCCAATGAGTGGGTTGACATTGAACGAAATACAATTACAGAAAATTACAGATTCATTTTTTTTTAATGAAAATTACATTTTTTTTGGATCACCGTTTTCCTTATATTCAAACAGCCATTTACCTGCAACTGTGCCCCAGTTTGTACACAGAAACTTTCCAGATCAGTGGATTGGAAGAAGAGGAACAGTGGGATCACCTGTTACATTACCGGATCTTACCACATTAGACTTATTTTTATGGGTTTATTTCAAATTCGTACTCGGAAGAGGAAGGTTACACCCCCTCCCAAAACTTCGATAAAAAAATTATAAACTTGCTTTGCTTGCAATAAGAAATTTCCCGAAGAATTCTGACACAAGATTTAAGGCTTTGAAAAGTATGTTGAATAAAATTTTCTCGAAACAAGGTAGAAGAATGGAAAATCACGATGATTTATTGGGATTCAAAGAGATTTACAAAGCAATTGTGGAAACAATTCCGCAATTGAGTGATTATGATTTAGAATCAGAAACTTCTCAAAAAGCAACCCTTTTTGCAGTCGACCACTTTCTGCCAGATTGTTTCTCATATGTTTTTTTCCAGACATTATGAGCTTTCGTAAAATCCTTCAATTCCTCTTATCAGTTTTAGATTGTGTTGAATTAATTTTAGCAACTATAATTTCAATTTAAATATAAAAGAAATGAAAAATACCGATTGTGTTTGGTAAAATTTTCATGCCTGCAAAAGTTTTGCTCAAATCAATAAATGATTGCCTTAAAATTCAACATATAGTATCTAAACAACAAGAACATAGCCCATGGCTATAGGGAAGTACATCACCCAAATATAAAGTCTATTAGAAATATTAAAACTGAATCAAACGGTAAAATAAAAAAGAATTGTCATCTTTGTTTTACTAATCGTTGTGGTTTCTTGTGGTTTATGTTTGTGAAAGTATTTCATTTTACCTATTCACCTCTTTCTCAGGTCTATAATAATTGTATTGAAAAATTGACCTCTCACACCTACAAATTCACTATTGAACAACTCGAAACATTGCCAATCTCAAAACACTAAACTTAAACAAATGTTTCACATTCAGGCTGTTTACTATTTATTGAACATACACACATTGATAAAAAATGTTATCCAGTTTTGATTTGTTTTTTAAGAAATTTTCTAACATTCTTCATAAGAATTTGAAATAAGCATTTTGTGGTTTTAATTCAGAATTTTACATGTATGCATCATTACGAGTATTTGCATTATTGAAAAAATCCGTTTCATTTATCTTTACAATCAAATATCAAACTTACTTAAAAAATATACATGAGAGTAATTCAAAATTTTGAACAACACATTATGTTGTTTTTCTCTAATGTTCAATAAATTTAATAATTTTTGACCTGCCTCGTCTTCTTTTTGATTTAAAACTTTTTTTGAATGTTCATCAATCGTGCCCCAACTTTTGGAGGTATTCAAATTTCAATTGTGCAATGAATAAAAAATCCCCTTTGTTAATGTACCACACTATATGATTCAGTCGAATCAAAATTAGAATAGCTCCTTAAAGAGGACCTATTCTATTTTGTTACAAGTACATAACTTAATACACAGGAACAAAAATAACTGAATCTCATTAAAAAAAGTTTGAACAAAGAGACATTGAGTGTATCTTCACTAGTATATTTTCAAGTACTGAGTGAAAGGATGATAGCCTGGTGGGTTGACTTGGGTGGACAGCTCCACTCAGTCAATCCACCCATGTGCGAACCAGCCGTTCGAACCACAAGGCCGGACGATCCATTTTCACTTCGTCCATCCCGTGTTAGGAATCACACGTTAAAAGACAAGACCTCGTTAGTCCTTAGCTCGCACAAGTTTGGACTTTTGAAAGTTGTCGTTTGTAGGGGGGGCAATAGCTGGTTAACGTAAAAACAGATTTTTTATTTTTTTTAACTAACTGAAACTAATCGAAAAAAGGACAATATTACAAATGGAATATACTTCTTACTCACCTGGTATTTAAATGAGGATGCACTCGAATAAGGATTAATTGTTTTGATGAATGTATATTGTAATCTGCTCATTTAGTATGATGTGTCTATTACCAACATTTACATCACTGCAGCAAATGATTATCGTTTACAAATATTTTTTCAACAGACTATATTAAAATTTCTAAGAGCCCTGCGAACAAGACATCTTCATTTGTCAGTTTGATAGTCTGAACTAAATTATTATTTGGTTTTCATTCAAAGTCATTCATCTCATATGTTAAGGAACCCTATTAAATATAAATCTCCAAAGACATATTCATAACTCTCATTACCTTGTGTTTTTTATCTTTGTAATTTCCAAAGTAGATTTATTGATGAGTATAAAATGGATTTCCTTTGACTCAGATAACACATTTTCCAAACGAATCATACTTTTAATAAACAATATTTACCAAATGGTTAACCAGCAAATGACAGTGGAAAAACTGTAAACCACAAGTGTGTTTATATTATTTACATTAATGTTATTAAATATAATATGAATTGAATAATATCTGGGGAAGAAATGATATTAGTAAAAATTGAATTACTTATAACTGTAGTTTACACCTGATAAACTGAAATAAGTTTATGCACTATTTATTGAGATTAGAGTATTATTTATCTCTACTGATATAAAACAACCACAATAAATCGACTGATAAGGTGGAGCTCTACTTCCAGTTGCAAAACGTGAAATATCAGGTTTTCAAATATGCCTACATTTCCGGTTATAAAAACTAAATAAAGTGAATCTAATTTTTTGTAAGTAATACAAAGTCATGAATTTTATCCTAAACATAATAAACTTTTTTTAGCCACTTTTCATTGAGAGTGTGGTATGAGTTTTCTTTTCTGGCGAATGTTTTGATTGTGAAAATGTAACTGTCTACGACAAAAATTCAGTATACAGAGCATAACTTGAATCTCCCGTATGAAAGATCTTCAAAAATATCCTTTGGAGAATTTCTTAGTGGTTTTCGAAACACTACACCATGTCAGAATACCGTAATTTAAATCACATTTGACAAACCGGTGATAATTTTCCTTTTTTTTATTGAATATATGTAGAGTATGCTACATATTTTCGATTCAAAATTAGGAAGTGAGTATTCTTGGCTACTGAAAAAAAGATAAAACTTACATACTTATGAACCAAACTTCAGTTGTGAGAGATATGCTTCCACTACGTATTTTTAATACAAACTAATTACTTATCATGTTGGTATAACTTATAATCTTACCTTGACTTTCTAGACAAAAAAGCCTATTTAACTAAATCATGAACAAAGTAGGCCCCAATACAGTCCCTTGAGGAAAACTATACACTGTTTTTTTTCTCTCTCTGTTGATGCAATTTTTCAACATTACTTTCTGTTTACGATTTTCTAGATATCTTGAGAATACGTTTCTTGTGGTCAACCCTATCAAAAGTATTTCTAAGGTTGATAAACACCCCAATAGAAGATTTAATTTTGTTTAGAGCTCCGTAGATGTTGTTCGTTAAAGTTCTTATTGCCACACATATTGACACTTTTTGATAACAGTTTATATTTTTCCATAAAGATGAAACCAAACGATCGGTTAGGTATTCCATAATCAATTGCAACTGTTCTACTTTCATAACATCTTAACCTGAAACGGTCCTTTCCTTAAGTTGATAATCTGTTGTACTTCCTACGCATTATGTCTGTACATTTTGAACCTAACATTTTCATGTCACGACCCAACAATTTCACATCTTTTGAAACATCTGTTTCTTCATCAATTTTCTGTTTGAAATAATTAGAATATGAACAAAAAAGCATCCTCAAGTCTAACTTCTGTAAGGAAATTTGCATTTGCATATTTCTGTCTGATATAATTGAATGTTCACCGTGGTATTAACCAGAAAACTAGTTGTTTTCCGGCAGGCATTTACAAGATCCTACTTTCAGGAACGTTGGGAGAGATGAATGTTTCAAATTTTATTTCGAAAGATTTGTTTTGATAAGTTCTGATTAATGCTTTTTATAATATTTTTATAATTCTATAATATTGTTTCAAAAATTTTAAAGTAGTTCATGTTTTAGTATAGAAATATTTGATTAGAAAAATTATGAAACAAATAGAAGATACTTACATTAATAACCAAACAGATATTGTACTGAACACCAAATGCTGAAGTCGAAATGACACCTAGGTAGGGGTGCTTCCAAATATTTACCTAGCTCTATGTGGTAACACCAATACCAAAAAGCTATTTAAAATTAGATCAGAAATATCACTGTGGGGGAAAAATCTAAATTTACCTGAGTGTTTCTCTCCTCAATTTTAGATCATCCAAAATGATCGGATCAGCAGACACAGAAATCTTTAAAGAGATTTTCATAATATAAAATATTGTAATTTATGCAATAAAATTTTAGGAGTAATAAGTAGGAGGTCATACATCTAAATATGGAAACCATAGTTCAAGAATCAATCAAACCTACATCCTACGACATTGTAGTCGGAATATTTCCAAATATACATAGCTTATACCTTTCTGCCCTCCAATAAGTTTATAGAAAACAAACCTAATGATAAAGTGAATATAGTACCACATCAATTCTTTTTAAAACATACCTACCTAGATAAGACTGTTCTGAAAGTTCTTCCTGAAGAAAATCATATGAACTATCATCACTTAGACGAAATAGAAACCAATAAAAACCACTACACTTTTTTGATTCTCAATAAAAGAAATAATCATCAGTTCGGATTAAAAGAAAATATTAAAATGTCTAGACCAAATGACATATTTCAGTAAACATGACAAATTGACACAGACAGTTGACGTTAATGTGTTATTGGTAAGAGTGACAGAATTCATAAGCCATATTTTCACATAGGATGTTTTTTGCGAATACATTTTCTTTATTTTTTCATTTAAACTCTCCTCACTTCAAAAAATCAGTGATTCACCATTCACATGAATATTTCGAATAGTGCTCTTCGTTTCTGTCAGGTATTGAAGTTGATTCGCATGTTGATAAAATTCATACCATGACGTCATTACAAAAGACAGGAAAAGCCTCTTGTTTTTTTCAATTGTATATTAATGATTAATTCAATTCAACATATCGGCAGTTGCGAAGACGTGCAAACCCAAAAGTGGACTGGATATATGTTCCAAAATTAACTAGAAATGTGATTTGCTGTTTCTGAAATCAACGCTATTGTGGTTCTACTGATGAACCGGTTAGATATGGAACATGGTGAACTAAATGTTAAAATACTATGGTAGATGAGTTTGGACAGAGAATAGTAAATTGGATACATGAATAACTATTATGTATCCTTTGGATTTGGAAATTTTAACGATTGATTGTCAAAAATTACCATGGAACTTTTATGTTGTTTTGAGAAAAATACAATGAACTAATATTTTTTGCAATTGATGAGTAAACGTTATTTTTCATTTCGTATACCTATATGAGTACACTCATACAATTTTTACAGCATTTAGATACCATTTTCTGAAACAAATAAAACAATTTTATTGATTCGGGTACTCTTTAACACTGAAGAGTTCTAGTTATCAGCTAGTGTTTCATTCGGGTGATGAAAACGACGAACTACTACTTAGCGGCGATCATTGAGAAATATTTGTAGAAAACCTAGTGGACCTAGCAGTAACCAAGTAAAAACTTGGTGAACTTTGAAACTAATAATATTAAAAGATAACTTATTTCTGAAGTTTTAACTGTCGTGGACCAATGGACACAGGTATCTTCTTCTACACATTTGAACAATTTAATAGATAGAAAACACACATTTATAATGAGGAACATAAAACCGTATTCAAGGCATTATCTTAAGAAAAGACTCGGGTCTTCATCTCCTTCTACAATCACCCATTCATTTTTTTTCATTGAATTCAGATGATAACAGACTGGTGTATAGAATAGTAAAGATATTTTATGGTCAACACTTGAAATTCTTTAATATTAGGTAGGTTAGGGCGATTTTCAATTATATGAGACGATTCATCAGAGAACTCAAAAGCTATTCTTGAAAAGGAACGGACAACTTTAATATTCAATTCGGATATTATAATTCCAATAAATGAAAAAGTTTGAAACACGACAACCGTCGTGTTTCAAAAGTGACCAACTAAAATTTATTCTCCAGGTGTCTGCAGTAAAAAATGTCTGGTTAGTAGCGGTTAGGATGCATTAGGTTGTTTCAGAAGTTTGGTCAGTTTTAAAGTTATGTGTTTTTATATTCTTTTATTCTACTGTGTCATGGTGTATACTGATCGACAGAGAATTTTGTATTCTATTATATATTGATGGTGTTCATTTTTTTCCCAAATTTTAATTTTTTGCTTCTTCAGCTCATTACTATATGATATTGTTGAGCAATTTCAATTTTCCTCTACGAATTGAAATTGAACTAAAGAGCTGGAGAAACAACCAAAAAAATCAATCAGGCATTTGGCAATTATAGTATCAACGATTTGCGAAATACCGTTTCGGAGATTTTAGCGTTGAAGAGCTTCGAAGCTCATCACAAGCGAGGCGTGGGAAAGCGGAAGAACCTGGCCGTCAGCTCTCAAGTGCTTTTTGATGTGGTTCGAAACGTATTGGAAAGTTCAAGTGGTTGTCTAACGATTTACACGATCGACAAAAATTGTCATGCTTCGAGGTCTGTTCTTCTTTGCTTTTGCGCAAAAAACCATCTTTTTTGGATCGGTTTGTCACATGTGATGAGAAGAGGATCCTCTACCTACGACAACAGGAGACGTTCAGGACAGTGGTTGGATACCGATGAGCCACAATTGCATTTTCCAAACACGAAAACTCACAAAAAAAAACATGGTTACTGTATGGTGATCAGCAGCAGGTGTAATTCACTATAATTTTCTGCAACTGGACCAAATAACCATCACAGCAGAGAACTATTGCAGGGAAATTACCTGAATGTACCGGAAATTGCGTCAGTAGAAGACGCTACTAATCAGAAGAAGATGTTCGATCCTGCTTATGACAACGTCCGTTCATACGTTCCACAAATCACAGTCCTAAAATTAAACGAATTGGGCGTCGACGTTTTGCCTCACCCACCATACGCACGAGGCTTCTCGCCAACCGACTACCATATTCTTAGTATTTCGTTAAATTCTCACCCCTTCGCGAATCAAGACCAGGCAAAAACGGACCGATCACACAATTTTCATGCTGAGGTCATTAATTGTGTTACGTTGGCAAAAAGTGCATTGATTCAGATGGAACTTATTTCGATTGAACAACCTGATGTTTATTTTTGGAACTTATCCTTAGTAAATATAAGCAAGCAATTATAGGACGAATACTCTAGAGTCACTCATAAAAAAATATGAATCACTCGTTGTCCACAACATATTAGCAGCTGACTTCACATTAAATGATTTTGAAGAAATCGGTATTCTTTAAACATTAACAGGTCTGCGTTTTGATTAATACTCGAAGAATGGGTTGAAAGATATTTGGATCTCTATAATTGAGATCTAAAAATGCTTGCAGATGATTGTAGCATGAACTCAAGTATACCAATTTTAAGAGAATTGTTCGTGCAGAACTGCGAGTGATTCAAGTTATGCCACCCACTTGTATGGTATTTTGTGATAATGAAAATATTGCTGATAAACCAAAATGAAAAAGTACTCAAAATGTTCACTTAAGTTCTGATCGCGAACTTCTTTTGTATCGTGAACATATATTTTCAAAAGTATGAACCCCAGGGCAGGGAAATATTTTGTATTATACATAAAATATGTTTTATTTTTTATGGCTCTGAGATACGAAAGCTGTCAAAAAGTAACTTTTGAACTCATTATCTTGAGTTGGTGCTTTATAATTTTTCACCGTTGGTCCAACTGTTGAAGTGACTCTTCGTTGATATTTAAGTTTTTCGATATTAACAACAGTGGATTTTGGGGATGATTTGATTTACGTTCATGGTTTGGTGATTGCGTGTCAAATTTGACGTGAACGTAAAAAATATTGGATTGAAAAAATGAAATATTAAACTAAAATTAATCGTATATGAACATATATCTGAGCTTTTTTTAGCCGTATCGAACGTTCTTGCGTTGAAGTTTTCATTGACTCATTGAATGCTGTTGAAAAATGTGATGAACAGATACTCCCAGGATATTAAGGCCATTTTCTGAATGTGAGTATAAACCATTTTATCTACAATATTCCTTATAAATATTGTGATTTTATTCAGCAATATAATTTCAAATTGATATTCTATTCGGTTGAAAGATAAAGAAGTTATAGAAGTAGATACCCCACCTTATTTTTACCCAGATTCATTTTGAATAATCAATTATCTAGAATAATGTGTGACAGAAGGATTCTTCTGAAACACTTGTTATACAGATACAGAAAATTTTGCAAGATTATTGATAATTACTAACATAGTGTTATCAAAATTTCAATAAATAATTATGTTCAATATGAACCATAATTGTTTTTGATATGTAATAGTATCTATTTTATTGGAAACGTTTCGGCGATTATTTTCGCCTTCTTCAGATACAAATTGTATCCAACAGATACAATGCATTCAAACCAATAATATAAGTGAATGTAACACAAATTACCACAATAGTGTTTTTCTGTCCAACTCATCATATGTATGATATTTATGTGATTGGTGAATAGGTTACTTTTTTAACATTTATTTTTCTCTAATTCTGTGAAGATATAAATTTGGATTTTTTCAAGGACAAAACACAAACACTACAGAAAAATCCTTAAGGCGCTCTAAGAGCGGTGCTTGTGCAGGAGTAACGATTCACGTGGGATTTGAATTGCTAAAGATTAAATTCATTAGGAAAAACATTCCCAGGAAGTTTATTCCACATAAATGCAGTTCTCCAAATGAAAGAGTTCTTGAACAGTGATTTTCGAAGTGTACTGAGTTGAACCTCAAAACGATGAGCAGCCACAGTCCCTCGTGTATTTCTGATATGTATCGCTTTTGGTGGAATCAAATGTGCCAAGTTACTTGAACACTTCCCGTGAAAGGTTTCATTTTCTACCTTCGAATAACACACTTAATTCATTCCTAAAAATATAGTTTGTACATTTTTCCTATGACTATGAATTTAGTAATAATTATTGAAATACACTTTTATTTGAAACATAATGATTGTGTTTTAGTAATTTAATTAGTCAATGGAATATCTTATTCTCAAATTGTTTTTTTAGTAACTGCTGAAAAATAATTTATAATTGAAACTTCAAGAGTTTTAATTCATAAGAATTTCTGTTTTTCATTTGCTACTACTAAAATCTTAACCTCTCGTAGCATCCACCTTTAATTCAACATTATTTCTGTCGAAAGTTTACTTTTCTTTCTAGAGTTTTACAAAATCTTCCAGAATTTTATTGATAATATAGAAAACTAGGAATTTTATGTTTCTTAGCCTGAATGGCTGATCTGCAGAAACAATCTTGAGAAAAGAAAAAATGTGGGAAACACAATTGAACAATCTCTCCTCAAAATACAATTGAGTAAACATAAAAAATCACACTAAAATGTCCTGGTTGAGATTGCTCAAAAATAAATTCAGTTGGAAATAGTTTCTATTGTTAATAGTAATAGGAAAATAAAATTTACTTACTATGATTTTGTTCTCATTGCAGATTAAGCAGACCAAACAAGAAAGCTAAATTTACATTGTGATTAGGGAGTTTAGGACATTTTTGCTCAGACTGACGTGCATGCAATATTTTCATCGAAAACTATTTATATTTAGAAAAATTGTCTTTTGAAAGGGGCTACAAAAGTTCATCTATAAAAAATGTCAACATCTGGAGATTTCGGCAATCCTCTTAGGAAGTTTAAATTAGTATTTCTAGGAGAACAAAGCGTAGGCAAAACGTCTCTAATAACCAGATTCATGTATGACAGCTTTGATAATACTTACCAAGCAACTATAGGTATTGACTTTTTATCAAAAACAATGTATCTTGAAGACAGAACGGTCAGATTGCAGCTCTGGGATACTGCAGGACAGGAACGTTTCAGGTCCCTCATACCTTCTTACATTCGGGACTCCACCGTTGCCGTGGTAGTTTATGATATCACTAATGCCAACTCCTTTCACCAGACATCTAAGTGGATTGATGATGTGAGAACTGAGAGAGGCAGCGATGTGATAATAATGCTGGTTGGAAACAAAACGGACTTGTCAGATAAAAGACAAGTTAGTACGGAAGAAGGTGAGAGGAAAGCTAAAGAACTGAATGTAATGTTTATTGAAACTAGCGCGAAAGCTGGATATAATGTAAAGCAGTTATTCAGAAGAGTCGCAGCCGCTTTGCCTGGTATGGATTCTACGGAAAATAAGCCACCAGAAGATATGCAAGAAGTCGTCTTGAAAGACACACCGAATGAGCTCAAAGATCCAGATGGAGGCTGTGCGTGTTGATCGAATTATACAATGTTATCTATTTCTGTGCTTGATCAGCATAGATACCGACTTCGTAAAGATTCGGGGTTGATTTTTTTGAAGAATGGAACTCTGTAGCTCTTAACCCGCTATCCCCCTTTTCGTTAACTCTGCTTTGTTGGTAACTCATTTCTTTTGGATTTCAGTTTAAAGAATGAGACATCCGTTATTTAGAGAAGGTATCTAGGTAAGGTTTTCTTCTATGACAATAATAACATAAACTAGCCTCACATTTGAAATAATACTTGATTCTAATAGTCAAATATTGGATAATGTAACGTAATTTTAATTCTGAAAGAATATGTCCATTCTTGGAAACTGATGATAGACAATCCAATTTCTAGTTGATTTTTATCAGAAAAAGTTTTGAGCTATAGAATGTTTCATGATCTGTTCTGTTTTTAAACCATTAAAAAATTGTGAAATGCATATTACCGATCTCAATTGATTTAAAAACGTAATTTATATTTCTTTAGCCATCTTGCATTTGTTCTTGGTTTATATGAGGTAAGATATATTTTTATTTCATGTTAAGTGAATTCAATACTCCCTTTGATATTATTCATGAATTAGTGAAGGTTTCCAAAACATTTATTCTCCATATAAGTTTAAAAATATTCCGGACATGCAATTTTGATTAACAAACTGCCTTTTCACTTCTAGACCTAAGGACTAGGTTAGTTTTGAGTGTAATTTGTCTAATTCATTTTGAAAATAATGAAACTTTAAAAATCAACAATATATTTATGCATTTCGCACTTTTTGATAATGAACTGTGGGTATGATATAACCAATATTTGAAAGTCGGCATCTATGTTTCATTATTTTCTAGATTATTTAAATAACTTTTTGCCTTTACCAGTTATGTAAATTATTTAATTTCGTATTAATAGTTCTGTAAGTCTATATAATTTTTATCTTCTAATTTATTTTGCATTATATGAATCAGAACCGCTTACTGAAGGTGTTAAGAAAAAAATGTGTACACTATCAACTTGAGTATTGTGCAGGAAAAGACCTTTTTTATGTTTAAAGTGAACTTAGATTAATCATTCTAATAAAATATAGATTTTTGTTAACAGCTTTCAGCAATTTATTATATATAATCCTGAAAGTTGGCAGCATCGATGTTTGTTATTTGCAATTTTTATCAGGCTTCACAAGACTTAACAGCAGTCGGTATATTGGAAGTTTATACTATCATAAAAAAAATTGTTTTTTCATATACCTTTTGAAAAATTATATTTTCTGAGTGACTGTGATAATCCTATTATTGAAAATATTTCGGATTAAAATCAAAATAACAGTGAACACAAATCACCAAGTGATGTGCAATTTTCATTTTCAGAGAAAGTATCTTTTCCTTCACAAGAATTTCACTGCTTGTGTAGTGCAAAAGAAAGATTACCAAAATACTGTATGCTTAATATAGGCCAATATTATTGTGCTTGATCAGCTATATTGACACAATGGTGTTTTTTAAAGCAATATTTTTTTTACTTGTCGGTGGCATACGGGTTTGTGAAATATTAACATTGCAGGAATTATATGCTTCTCTTTAATATTGGCAAGAAAAATTTCAAATTATGTTTAAAACTACTGTTACTCAACAATAGAACTGTTTCAATAATTCATAACATAGTAGACACTAAACAGGTAAATCACTTATTTTTATTCAATTCTGAATATATTATTTTTTGGGATTCATACTTTTTTCCAGAACAGATGATCGGATTTATCACTTAAGACTAAACTTACTGAAATAAAACAAATAAAAAATTTAGTAAAGATATAAATCAGTTGAAAATCTGGGAATGCAATATAATAAAGTTGATGTATCAAAATAATCATATTGAATTATTAAAAAATATCTCAAAAACTTCCTGGAAAATGAACAATAAACTATAAAATAGAAATAGTATTACACAACATATCTATATTTAGCAGTACTTAAAGTACATATTTCAATTATACTCAAACAGTTTACATTGGAGTTCCTGCCGAACGTGATGTATGAACAAAAAACCTTAGTTGCACTTTTATTTTACCGAAGAAGGTAACCTAGTCATCATACCCACCTTGTACAACAGTCGTTAAGTGATAAGATACCGACTGGAGACCAAATGAAATGAGCTCTACATGAGAGTGGTCCATTACTGCTCCCAACTTGGACTTTGTGTAGTATTATACCCTAGCCATAGATTAAACAGCCTATTTTAAATTTATGATTACTCCACAACAAAAGCCGTTCTAGGGAATTTGAGATGGATGATACTGCAGGAGACTGTACATATTGTTTTTCGGCAAGGAGATAATTTCTGAACTGGAAGGTCTGTCGGCTGCCGCTCACAGTTTTAAATGAAGAAAGTAGTAAATTCAAAAGAAGGGATAAAGGATATTGGCTGCGAAGTTTCACAGAATCAATTCTGTCAGAAACGGGATACTATCTGACTGGATTAGTGAGGCAGATTCTTGACGTAGTTCATCAATTTTTCAAAAATTTTGGGATTCATGTATGTTTTCCAGAACAATTGATCAGGCTCATTACTAATGTCCCAAACTTACTAAACAGAAAAATTAAGTGAAGATACAAATCAATTAAAAAATCTGGAATGTGAGCAGTAATAACATTTCTTTATGAAGTATAATTAGCGAATTAATGGAAATATGATCTTAACCAAAAAAATGTGTTTTTGGCATCTTGTTTATGATATTTTCGTTCCATCTACTGCAGACAAAAGCAGTTTACGAGAGTCAACTTGTTCTTTTTCATATTGCTTTTACATCCTTAATTTAAAAAAATGTAATTTTGTAATGTTAATTAACGATTCCGAAAATGCCATGATTATAATTTAATTTTTTAATTGATGAAGAAACACTGGCAGATCTTTCAAAAGGGTATGGTAGTAACAAAATGGCGAGAGCTTCTTTTTGTTGCTTGATGTAATCAGGTGCAAAATTTCAAAATTGTGAAATTTATCATTTGCGTTTATATCGACAAGCTTGTTACTGAAAACTCATATTTCCTACGCTAGTCATTTTGCACCTGAATGTGTGTATGTGGTCATTAAGATTCTGGAAATGTGCTTACAAAATTGACCTGCGAATTGTGTGGTAAAGTAACTCTTACATCAGACAAGCAAATCTGTATAAGGAACACCACTGCCTTGATACATATTTTCAAAAGAGAAGAAATTTATTGGTAGTTTGTGATAATTTCACAGTATTCTAAGTGATACAAAATATCCATTCATAATTAATCGAATAAATAGTCTCTGAACACTAAAAATTGTATTGTTGCAAATTATATACTGTACGATTGAATTTAGAAATCCATTATTTATTTGCCTGGAGTAGACTGAAAAAGTTACAGGTCTTTGTCACTTGGTATATTGGTACGTCAGAAACATGTTTCTTTTATGACTACAGATGCACAAGGGACACTCTCGCACTAACTGAATATGTGACTTAAATGTTAACGAAAATAAAATTTATAAAAATACTATTGTTGTTTATCATTGATTATTATGAGTTTTTTGGTTAGTTTTCTGGGTCAGACGGTTTTCCACAATCTTAAAAAAATAATTTACCAGAAAATCTTTGCAAGGACACAAAAAGCTATTGCGCTGATTATAAACAATTTTCTAGGAAAACAAAATAAGATAATTTGAAAAGCTGTTTCCTTAGACGAACATTTTATTAAACATTTTCAATTTGAACAACATTCATTAGGAATGGAAACTAAATTCGTTTATAAGAAACACTTCATAGCGATAATGAGTAATTGAAGAATATTTTATAGCAGCAAAATCAATATTGTGTTATTCAAAGATGACTTGAATTGTCCTTAAACAAAGACCTCTCACAATTCTTTCAAATGATGAGTGTGGGGTCCCCTACGGTTGTTCTTGGACCAATTCCTTTCATCGTTTATCTGAATGATCTCATTCAAATAAAATTTAATTTACCATGTTTTCAAATGATTCAACAGTATGTGATTCAAATTTGCTTTGTTTATTTTCGACAAAAGCAACATATTGAACTTTTTTATAATAAACATTTATTTATTCCCAAGAAACTACAACGGTTTATATGAAAATATTCATATATAAATATATAACTTCAAAGAAAGCTATTTCAAATCTAATGACCTTTTGAAATATTTAATATTCTTATTCCTAGTACTAACAGACCATGAACGTATTCCATTGTTTATCAAACTCTGATCTATCTAAGAAATACATTTCATCCCAAGTTAGTGTATTGAGTTTGTTACTAAATTCGATTATCTTATCTTTAGAGAAAATTATTTTTAAAGTATGATGATGTATCTTTTTATTCGCCATTTCCCACGTTAATATTTGAGCTTTGTGATCAGAAATGTGAATGTCTATAACTTTTGCCTCACAAGTTCCTGTATAATTTGTAAGTATGTTGTCTACACAACTCTTTGTGGTTGGAGTTATACGCCTGTAGTCATTTATTGTTTTGTGAATATCAAAACACTGAGTCACTGTTGGCAAATCTGATTTTATCTTATTCTCCTCTTCCAATTCTATATTAAAGTCTCCAGCGATAAATAGAACCTTATCACTATCATTAAGTTTATGTAGCAATTGTTCAAATTTGTCAAAAAATACCTTTAATGAACCACCATACAAAGAAACAATAATTATGTTAATTTCAGGTAAGGCAACTTCGACTGCTGAGCACTCGAATTCACCTTTTGTTGACATATTTACTATATTTTTTAGTGATTTGCACTCTATGCCTTTTTTACAATAAATAGCTGACCCTCCATGTTTATTTACTAGGCATTGGTACAATCTAGGCTCCAATATGCCATACTCAATGAATATTACTGGAGTTTTTTCCCAACACCAAATCGTTATTTTCACACTCGATTACCAAGTGATCATCTTCAAGAGGAAAAACAGTTTTATCTTCCTCTTGAAGATGATCACTTGGTGATCGAAACACGTGTCGAGGTGTAAAAATAACGATTTGGTGTTGGGGAAAAAACTCCAATAATATTCA
>WOGN01000025.1:274-40987 GCA_015342105.1 Leptinotarsa texana | reverse complement strand
ATATTTCAATAAAAAACAAATTGAGATTGATTGAAAAATGCACATTCTACAGGGGTGGTTCCATTTTAAATGGGTCACACTGTATATAAATACCACAAATATAACAGAATAAATCACTACTATATTTGCACTTCCATCGTGACAAACTCATGTTTAAAAAGACAAGATAAATATATTAGAACGGACACTCAACAATTGAAACTAAATATTAACATATAACAACTTATCCAGATTTCCGTGTTAGTACTCCAATATTATCAAATAACTGAGTTCTCAGCTGTTTTGCAGAGCAAGGAGCCCGAGAAGTGGGGATCACCTGATGTTTGTACGCGCAAAGAAATTGCGCAGAAGCCTAATCATGACTGAGAAAATAATTTTTTTCACTAACAAGCCGATTACTATTAAAAATACAAGATACGTAAAAATCATAAAAAATAGAGCACATTCAGGACTTTCATAAATATATTCATCATTTAGGCACTGGAAAACATAAAAATTTGCAAAAATATCCAGGGCAACACAAAAAAAAATTTTTTTGTAGAGCTGTGTTAGCATTCAGTCACTAATAACATCGATGGGGGTTTAGAGTTTGATGTACCTATCATCATTCCCGATAAAAAAATAACGGGAAATGCATTTTTCTGTCCATAAGCCGGTCACGTTTCCCTCAAGCAAAGAAAAATATGATATTGAGAAAGAAATTATCTAGTAGATAGATCAAAGGCACGAGTATCCTTCAAATATAGTGAATTGACTCAATATTTCTCATTGTGGAAAGTGCCAATTTCATTAGCGAATCGCGCATCAAGAGATAGTATTTGGTTGTTATGTAGAACAATTGGTTTCGATAGAACTTATATCCGGTTTATCAAAAACTGAAGGTGAGATTTGAATGTCCAGATCAGATTTTAGAAACTCTTATACAGTTGAGGAAGACCATGATATGGAAAATCCCATTTTTTCTGAAAATCTCTCAGTTCATGGATTAAAGTACTTGACACTCACAAAGTTCGATGATGGAGAGAAATGGGAATGTTTGTAAGAAATGTTCGTCCTACATTCAAAGAAATTAAGTTCTCCTCAATAAGTAAAAGGTAGTCTACATCCAGAAAATATAATATTAACTTGCTACTTATGCACACAAAAAAATTTGAAAGTCGCATATATCGCAATGAAATTCAATTAATGAAAAGTTATCTATCGGATCGTCAATAACAAGTAGGTACAGAAGGTGTTGAAAGCAAAAGTCAACTGATTAGCGATGGTATACTATAGAGCACCGTTTTGGGTATCTCAAAACTCTTAAATGGTTTGTTGATACTGAGAACAAGGAAACAATAATTAGTTTGGATTTTTCCGATTTCTCGATGAGAATTTCGAAACAGATGAAAACTATACAGAAGAGCTAGGAATTTATGAGAAAATACAAATTAACCAAGCTTTTCAAGTCATTTAACTGGTCTATGCCACATCAAAGAGCAAAAATAAGCATCATAGGACTTTGACTTGGACGTTACTTACCAGAAAAATAATAATTCAAGCAAATTAATTGAAAACCACGAAGGCATAACTCAAGTGTCGAATAGATCAGTCGTTGACTCTTGCCCAAACATTCATTTTGGCTCAAAAATTCATATTGGCCAAACGGGTAAAACCTTTCAAGACAATAAAAGAATATAGAACCATTGAACGAAAATTAATTTTTTTGGAGGAAATTAGTTTTTGTTGACCTTTTTTGGGAATTTTCATCTTCCACAATCTGAAAAATGTGAAAATAATGGAGAGCTTTATACACATCTAAAAACTTCTGTGACATCTGCTGAGAAAAGAAAATCAACAAACAGGAAAGGAATAACTGCATATATATTTAAATTTTTTCCATTTCTGAAGACTGAGGCATATTTAAGCCACCGAAACGTTACAATAAGTATTGTATCATTTCTAGCTGTATTTTTGATAGGCAACTTTTATCTCATCGGGGTAAACTGAGAAGTTTACCCTTTTTTACATCTTTCTCCACTATAATTTTCATATTTTTCAGATTGGGAAAGGTGATAATACCCAAAAAAGTCGATGAAAATATAGGAGTATTTTGTTGAATCTGAAGACCAATTCCGCACATGCCAATCATTTTTCAACAGAGGGGCATAAATCCAAAAAATATGAAGAGAATGGTTTTAAACTTGATCTTTTCGAATACTTATAAATTCACAGATTCAAGAATTCTGAAAATTTACCGAATGACCGAATACAATTGATATCTTTTCTTGTTCTGAATCTGTTTTCTGATGAGAAAATTGATAATCAGGTTATTAATGACCATTCGAAAAGTGGGTGATATTTTTTTCAATAAGTTCAATTTTGATTTTGATTTTACCTAGACCCTAGTAAAAATTGTTAATTGGCTAGGTGAATGATGGTATAATTTGAATTGTTATTTTATAAGGCACCCATTAGGTAGAGTTTTATCAGTATGAAAACGCTTGGGAGAGCTATTATATAGAGAAATACGTATTGTTGCTTTGTGTACTGTCAAGTAAAAGTCACACAATGAATAGAAATAATAATTTTTTGGTGGAAACGACCTCGATTCTTAAATTACTCAACTCGAAATAATCATTCAATATCATATCCTTTGAAAAAGTCAGTACTCGAACATTCGTTCACGATTTGATTCCTGAGAGACTGAAGCAATAAATGTCTTCCCATTCAAATATGAAATGTGATCAGTTTGGTTAGTTTATTCATGTTCGGTGGAGGTGCGAAATGCACATCGTCATATTCCATTTCATGAAATCACTATTCATCTTCGGAAATGGTGTAAAACATTTCTCGCGAGGATGTTCAGTGATTCAGATGGAATTCAACTCCTGGAGTTCGCTTGAAACATTTGAAATATTGAGATTGCTAAGAGTTGGGTTAGGACTTTGCGTAGATGAGATGAAATATGTTTTTGTCGGTTTGTTCTGGGACAATCAGCGTTACTTGTCATCTTTCAATAGATGTAATATGTTGAGTAAATTGAAGTGAATTGATGGATTTCCTACGTGGTAGGAAATTATAATGAAATGAAAAATGAAAATTTCTATATTTTTTAACACTTTTATTTCTAACTAACGTTACTGCAGTTTCGTCATATACGGACATTCATTGTATAAGTTTGAGAATGTCCTTATATATAAATAACTACTTTGAAGTAATTGAGTCGTATTGAATGTTGGAGATTTTGTGCTCCTCAGAGTGGAATCACCCAAATTGATTAGGTTTTTTCAAGACTTTTTCGAAAACTATTCCACCTTTTTAGGAAAGTGATAAATATAAATTCAAAGTGGAAATTTCAACATCAACTATTCCGACTAACGTCCGGTAATCCGTCAAATCGAATATTGAATTTTTGATATGGATATATGACGAAAATGAATTTGTGATTGAGGTTAAACTATAATAAATCCAAAGAAACTGTTTAATAATAAATTAGTTTTCGATGAAGTGAAATGAAGTTGAGATATATATGCATGAAATTTGTAATGAATGATATCTGTACATTCACTTTTATTTCAAATTGGTGCGTTGTATTTCGAACATTATATATCTTCTCTTATTATATTTCTATTATTATTATCAAATAGAAAATCTTGGTGAATTGTCATAACCTTCTCAACTCTAGAAATTCTATGTTTATATTATGATAACAAATTTTTTCTATCATTATTGCAATCATTTGTCAAGAAGTGAGACTAAACTTAGTGTTATCGAAAACAAAGGATTCGAATTAGAGTTAATTCAGATAGAACTGAATTACCATACAAGTTTTTGTTTTCAGTCTTAGGTGTTGAATATTAATCATAATTTTTTTGTTTTTTTATATGTAACTTCTCAAATCTCTCATTCCGATGAAATGTAGTGAAAACAGCAAGTTAAAAAAATCTGGTAATAGAGAATGCGCCTTTCGTATAGAATACAGTTCACTTTGATGAATTTTTCTCCATTAAAGTTGGAGAATTTCATTGAGGAATGTTCTTGGAGAAAAAATTTAAATAATTCAATTCAAAGAACTATGAAATTTGTTCTTTTTGAAAGTGAACAAATTTTCCTGTGATTATTGGTCATAAGAATGAATGAAATGTCTTTGGTTCCTTGTGAACAAAATAGTGAATTTATCAGTATGATAGTAATATCAATTGTAAAATTGATTATCAATGAGTTGTCATCGATTTCATAGGCCATCTATTACCATTACTTCACAGAACGAAATTGAAAAAGAAGAATATCTAGATTGAATATGAAGATTGTATATGATGCATAGACCTAGGAAAATTGTAGCTACAGCTAAAAAAAAATATGTTCCTGTATGATTGCGTTACTCTACTTCCTCTGAGCCATTTATGCAGTATCATCTTATCCATTTATTATATTTCACAAACATAGATTTGAAAAATGAGGTTGGAGTGTCATTTTTGACAATACAATACAATAAATGGATACCCATAATTCGTGATTTACGGATCACCTTGTATATCAAGTAGAGTTACTTTCAGTAGTGATAAGATTCGAAACCAATATCACCAATACTATAAATGAGGGCAAAATAGAAAACTTATGAACACGACTTTGATCCTCCGCCAAAACGAACAATTGTCGAATTAATAATTTTCATAAATTATGTACTTGTTTCGAACCTTTCGAACCTGTTTCGAACCTTTTAAAATAAAAGTGATGAATAAGTTTAATTCCTCTTTTCTTCATTAATCAATCAATTGATTATAAAAAATTGAATTTTTTGAGCATTTCTTTTAATAATTTTTTTATAAATACAAGTATTCTACTTAAAAAACATACACTTATTTATTCGCATGCTATTTCCTGGGCTTTTCAATTAATTAAGTTCAATGATTAAAAAAAATTCAAATATTTTTTGTCAGATTAGGCTAATCCCTCTAGATAATCGTCAGATTATGAGACAGCATGTCTAAAACATAAAGATGAACCATATATATCTTAATCTGACGCGTTTGAGTATTTGAAAATGACGATTTTTCTTTGCATATTATAATAATTTCGGTGCACTTAACACCCCCTTAGAAAATCTGACGCGCTCGATTGATTTTTTTTTTTATTTTTAACCCTTACGTACAACCAGCCACATCATGCAAACGATCAGATTAACATACCAACATTATTAAAAATACGTAGGACATTGATCATCTAAGCTATGCAACCTAATAGCTCTCTATGACGCTCGAGTAAATCCCCATTTTGTATCGTGAGCTCCCCTGCTATTTGGGGAAGTAATGAATATTACTGGAGTTTTTTACCAAATCGTTAGTTTAACTCCTAGACACGTGTTTCGATCACCAAGTGATCATCTTCATGAAGAAGATTAAACTGTTTAATTTTTCTCTTGAAGATTCTTGTTGATCGAAACACCTGTCGAGGTGATGAAATAACGCTATGGTGTTGGGATAAAACTACAGTAATATTCACGAATCATATTTGCAAATTATAATGAAACGATCACAAAATTGCACCTGAGATATTTTTCTTATTATAACAATCCTAAAAATATAACCCTTTCAATATAACCAAGAGTTCTTCTAGCTGGTATTCAATCAAATGAGTGAATGAATATCAATACGATGTCATCGATGACATAAGTAGATCAAACTCATTCCGTGACATCGAAAACCCTAATTCTTGAATGAATTGTGTGTGTGTTTTCTATGATGTTATCCAATTTGGTACTGAATAGAGCAAGTGTCTTATGACCAAACATCGATATCTACGAGTGAGGATGACAGTGTTCCGTGCAAGTAGAATTTTACCATTCATTTAGTATATTGTAGAGAACTCCTGTGAATGATATCTTATTCAATTCCATAACGAATGTTTGGAAGAAAAACTAAGAAGAAAAAGTGTTCATATAAAAGTATTTGTTTCGAAGAAATGTTTCTTTCGTGTAATTCAATTTTTATATCAAAGCAGCTGTTTTGAAAGAGCTTTATTTTCCAGTTTGTGTCTGAAAGTCACTTCATTGCATGATCTACACATCTATGTATAGAGATACTACTTTGAAAAATGATTGCTTCCTTCCTTTCTTTGGAAGATTTTTCGTATCAAAATGGAGTAGTAGAAAGGCAAAAACTTCCTTTTCCAAAAATTGATCACTCCTAAAAAGATAACCCTTTCAATATAAAGTTCCACAGGTTTCACTCTGTTATTTTGAAATATAGAACTCATTTTATACAATTTCTATAGTTCGTGCAAATTTTATGGTGTTCACATAATAATTTTTTATCATAACTTCATTGTTGGAAAAATATTTGTTATATCAATAGTAACGATACAATGTCTTAGTAACATTTTTATTCAAAACAAAGTTCTCCACAAAAGTAGTAGTTCACTTTTCCATAAAAGTCACCACAGCATCAGACAATCACGCAAGTTGAATTTTTTCAAAAAATATTGAAGAGACTTCTAGTACTCCAATTTCCTATGAAAAATCAAACTGTTGAAAAATCAAAGACAACGCAAAATATTTGTTTGTTAAAGAAACAAACTGGAACAAGTACACCTCAATTGCATCATTACAGAAACGTCGCTTCTGCGAAAGTAGTGAATGATTCACCAAACTCTCTTGCTTGCACTCGAAAACTCTCAAAACTTCAGAAACAACTTTTAACGACGTAACTCGAAAAACGAAGGTGCGACATCTTACATTTAGCAGTCGCTCAAATTGCTATCAATATATTGGCATCATTCAACCACCGATCCACCAATTCCACTGATACACTCACTGAACACACTCCGCCAGAAAAAATCGACAACCACTTGATGATCCGGATGCACCATGCGCTAATCCGATTCCACAACACTCACAAAAACAAAACACTAGCCGAAACGCTCGCACGGCCGGTCTTCACCCCGTCGCCGTCGGTTAGCGCGGCGAGCAAGTAAAACAAACACACGTGCCCTACACAGTTCTCCGGTGGTGCGAGAAACGCTTTTAAGTGCACGGTAGCGCGGCCACTACTGACTGAATCTAGTGGCCCTGGACAGGAACGGTACCGCGCACGGAGCTCTAGATCAGCGCGTCGCCTCCACGGCCTGCGTCTTATACATGCAGATGTAGAGATTAGCATCTCAAGTAGCCTTCCATTAGCCTAAACTAAATTAGTTTTCGATTCTATCATCCTGCATTTACAAGGCAGATATTCAATTTTATTCTGATAGTTCGCGAACTTTTCCAGGCGGATGTGCCAAACAGCGAACGGGAACAGGAAAAGTGACTCCCGAATAGTGAACGGAGTCGAAAAGTTTGACTTTCACGACGAAATGAATTAATGTATTAGAAATATTACTAAAATTGTAATACGTAATTAGAATACAAACTGATATATGAGGAGTGCGATGTACAAGGAGACATCTTCGGGATTTCGCAGTGGCACTGGATGAAACAAAAGTATCAGCATCATTTAAATTTTAACTTTACGAAAGAAGTATTTTTCAGGAGACATTCATTTCAGAGTGAAGACAGGAAAAATATTTTTAGGAGAACTTAATTTTTAGGATAGTAAATTTTTGGCTTTCTATTTCTCCTTCTTGATAGAAAAAAAAATATGGGAATCTTCCAACGGAAGACAGGAAGCAATCAATTTCAAAAAATTTATTATATACATAGATGTATAGATCATCCAAAGAATCAACTTTCAGAAACATAGTGGAAGAAAACGCTTTCTCAAAACAGCTATTTTCATATAAACAATGAATTAAACTAAAGAAATATATTACATGAAACAAACGCTTTTATATAAACACTTTCGTTATAGAATTGAATCAGGTATCATTCACAGGATTTCTACACAATATACTTACATGAAATACTGTCATCCTCACTAGTAGATTTTTTGCCGTTAGACACTTGCCATATCAGCTTTGAAGTACCAAATTTGGATAACATCATCAGAAAAAATATTCATTTCATTCATAAGGCCAGTATTTTATAGCGAAACGTCAGATGTCTACCAGTTCTTTTGAATATTCCTTCATTTTTTTGTATCAAGACAGAGAAGTAGACATCCAAAAACTTCCTTTCCCAAGAAGAGGAAAGAGTCTTTGACGTATCAGAGAAAACATGTGATGCACTGTTTGGAACATTTGGCATAGTAATAAATATTACTGGAGTTATTTCCCCCAACACCAAACCATTATTTCAACACCTCGACACGTTCACCAAGTGACCATCTGCTGATGGAAGATCAGACTAAATATACTTACGATGTTATTTTCATTTATAATAATAATAATAATCTTTATTGAAATAGGAAACCCAATTTACATATCTGTGAGTGTAATAATAACACTAACACAATGAAATATAAAGAAAAATGTATGTAAAAAATTTTAAATTTAAACAATTTGAGATTTATATTAGCATGTAGCCAGACAGTGAACATTACATATAAAGATTTTAGTATGATATGTTGAGTAAGATTTAAATAGATAATGAAATATAGGTTCATATATACATTAAATCATTATTAAAACAGTGATATTTGGTTTCACTACAGATACAAATACCCTAGTGAACAATTGAAAGCATTTAAAAACAATTAATTGAAAACAATAAATGAAAAAATAATAAATGATAGCCAATAATGTCCCAAATAATTTCATCACATAACCATACAATTTGTATTATATAATTTTTTTAAATTTTTCAAGTGCTCTTTTAAAATCTTTCAAAATGGGTATTTTTTTTATTTCTTCGGGTAATTCATTGAACTCATGGAAGCCCTTAAAAATTAACGAATGCATGGTATTTCCGAATGCCGGTCTGTTTATATGTATATTATTGGAACTTCTTGTATTATAATTATGAATGTTTTTATCGCATTTGATGTAATCTTTAGAATATTCTGGTGCCATTCCATTTACAATTTTGTATACTAGAGTCATTGTAAAATAGTAGAGTCTACTTTCAACTGATAACCAATTCAAATAATCAAGCATACTTTTTATGGCAGTACGGCGATTTGTTTTCAAAATTACTCTCATCTCTCGATTTTGTAGTTTTTGCATTGATATTGTTATTTATACCATAGACATCTCTTCTGGGTACCTGGGTATCAAGTGTCTTAAATTGATTTCACATTATTGCCCTATCTTCTAGTCCTAAATTAATTTTACAATGTGTCCCTATGTAATAATCAGGTATACCTAATTATTTTAACAAGCTATATAGTATACTATCAGACATTGGTCCACCATTGTTATTCATAATATTATTATGTTTACTCATTTCCACACCACACTCTCATAGGCATCTAGATGCCTGTTGTTGTTAACTTGTCTACTAATCTTAATGAACTAAAGACTTTGGAACGGTTTCATTGCAAAATGTAATAGGCGACTGCTGATGTTTCAGATCTTCCATATTTAGAGTGTGGTAAGTGTTTCTTTTATCTTATTTCAATAGATCTTTTTCTCTGTCCACAATATTTTGCATTGCAGTCCTTACATTTAATTTCGTAAATTCCATAATTTTCCGAAATCTCGACTTTGTCTTTTGAACTTTCCAAAAGGCTCTGTAGTGTATGACTTGTTTTAAAAACCACCTTGATATCTAGTTCTTCGGAAATATTTCCAAAGTTCTTCGTTTATTGGTGATATAGAACTGAGACATATTTATCCTAGTATTTTAAAAGTCAAGATTTCGTTCATTCTAAACCTAAATTTTGTCTTCCTTATTATGTCATATACAAAACCCCTCGAAAAACCGTACGGTTTCAGTAGATAAGGCAATATTATGAAAATAATTTAACATCGTTTCATCTTGAAGATGATCACCTGGTGATCTAAACACGTGTCGAGGTATTAAAATGACGGTTTGGTGTTGGGAAAAAACCCCAGTAATATTCAAAGAAAACACGTCCATTCAATACCACGAACAACCGTAACATTCTAAAACAGTGGAAAGGTTGTGATTTCACACCTTTTCGTATGTAAGTTCCCAGAATCAATCCAAAACTAGAAAGAGACAAAAGTAAGGAACCAACCCTTACTAGTACAGATGTTCAGTCTGAGCTCCATCCGACTTCTCTATCTATAGCAGAGGCAACCTCATCAGCATAAAACGCAACCGTCCTCAGTATGACGTGCAGCTCGGACACGATCATTCCAGAAGTGGAATAGATTATGATTAGAAACGAAGGATTGTTGGAAAGCTGAACTGAGACTATATCCCTATATTTTAGATCGCAATTAGCTACAAAAATCTAGTTACCTATGTTCATTGGTATTTATGTAAATGTATTTCAAGTAGTTGCAAAAATAAATTAACAATGGGGCGACAAAAAGTAGTGCGTCATGCGTCATTTACAAAGTTGAATAACTTACAGCATGACATGAATGAACATGAAGAAACAAAATTGTATCCTATAACATGATAATCCAAATATTTGAGTAGTCTTGATTTTGTTTTGTACAACTAGTTCTTTCGCCAAAATTACGCCAACGTGTTTTCCACCATTATTTCAAATATAATCCCATTCGCCAAATAGGTGTAGGTTCTTTCGCCATTAATTTCAATATGACCATTCGCCATTATTTTAAATATGGCCATTCGTCAGTATTTTAGATGTGATCATTCGCCATTATGTGTCCCATTATTATGTGTCCCTTCGCCAAATTGTTGTCATTGTGTTCCTTCGCCGAAATATTGGCATAGTGTTCTTTCGCTATTATAATTGTGTGTTGTTTCGTCAAATTGTGTCAGTATGTTCTTTCGCCATTATTTCATATACTCTTTCCGTTAAATTGATCAATAACGATTCAGTTTTTAATCAGTAACGATTCAGTTTGGATCCAATGGTAAGATTCAGGTAACTGTTTTTTTTTCTCGATATATAGAAAATGTATGGCGTAGTTCAAAATATAATTTCCAAACTGAAAAAATTACTTCTCTGACCAAAACATATAAATGTTGTGCCAAGTGAGATCAAATTACAATCTCTTTGGTAAACAGAATCCTCATTGCATTTTTAGCAGGATGCTTCAGAATCATTTTCCTATGACTTCATATAAAATTCAAATTTAGGAATTATAAATAAATTTCAAATATGAAGTTACTCATGATGAAATAAGTGAATTTAATTGGATTCATTTCTTATTTACCCAGACTAGAATTCACCCTCTCTCGAACATAAAGCTGTTAAAGCCGTCAACGAACAAAAGTGGGTCGATTTCAGTGACAAATAAAAAGATTAGCAGTAACAGAAGAACTGACAATAAGTTTTGATATATTATTGTCCGCTTTAATGTAATGTTTGACGTTTGTTTGCAAGATTCAGTTCCGGAGATTTTAGCTTCAAAGATGATCCTGAATCTGAAGACCATTACAAACGTTGCGTGGGGTAGCAGAAAAACTGAACGTCAGCCCTCATGCAGTTTTTGATGGTTGAAAACGTATTGGAAAAGCCAAAAAGCTCTAAAAGTGGATACCCCCATAATTTGAACCAACGACGGAAATTTTCAAGTTTTGGGGTCTGATTTTTTTGCTTCTGCGCAACCAAAACAATACTTTTTCGGATCGGACAATATTTATGAGTTAATATCATTCATGAAATATGTTTTGAAAGATAATTCATTCATATATTTTACATGCAATGGATGTTACATAACGTAACTCAAAATTCTCGAATTCGACACATTCCTACAGCTTTCTAAACTCACGTTCAGAGGAACTAGATTGAAATGAATATGCCCTTGGGTTGTCCGAATCCCATTGTACAGATATCCGGCGGAGTTTCGGTGGCAGGAGCAAAGTTGAATAATTGCATCATTCAGAACGTGGGTGCATTCGTCGGGAGTTTTGGCTTGATAGAGACAAATGACATTTTTTGTGTAAAATATAGATGGCGAGAGTAGTGCGTGAAATAGTTTTTTTTATAATTTATTATGTCACGCTTTTCGATTCGTAGCCTAATTTCTCTTTTGGAAAGATACCTCAACTGCTGGAAGTTCATTCGGTTCCCATAGTTTTATTGAACAACCTCAATATTATTCTTATTATTATGTACAATTGGAAACTAGATCCCAAGTTCAATGCATTCATAATTCAATACCAGAGAGCACTGAACAAGTGTATATAATGCATTTGTAATAGAATTAAATTCTTTTACAGGACAGGACAAATAAATAAAAAAATTATAACATGAGTAAGGAATAAAAACAAGATATTGAACAGGAAAGTTAACCTTCATCACGAAAAAATAAATAATGTAGTATTTTGGTTGCTCCATTTAAAACACTGAGAATCATCAAGGAGTTTGACAAATCAGTGCTTTGTCGAAGTGTAACAGACATGAGTTTTGCTGTAAATATCTTGATAGTTTCATCAAATAGAATATCAGTGTTATAGAAATCTTTCTAATAGCAATCCAAACATGTGCGTTGGAAATGAAAGGTTGTCTCAAAGCTAATTTCTTTTCTCGAAAGTTTTCGTAAACTTCATCGTTACTGCTAGTGAAATTTCTCAGTATGTTGAACTTCTGCTGGACTGAATTGAAAGTTTGAAAACCATGAAAGTTTTCCTTCTTTCATTACTTCTTGGTACAACTGACCTCGGGATAGAGAAATTTATATAAAACGTTATATATGTCTTGTGAATACTTCATTCAAGTAGGAGAAATTTGCTGAAACTGGAAGTTTACCTTTACAATTTTTGAAGAATCACGGAACTTTAGGCCCCCCAATACGCGTACAAATGTAAACTTATTCACCTATCATTATATTATGTTTCATGAAAGTTCCATATATGTAACAAGTTATATCGAACTAGATAAAGGAAAAATTATTGAATTATTGAAGTTTAGGGATAAGAGCGGTGTCTCTACAGAGTGAAACATAAAAGTTCGTCAAAATATTCAAGTGAAATATCCCTGAGAAAATTTCAAGAAAAAAGTATATTTAAATTTGTGTCGGGAAATGCTTCGTTACAGAGATACCGGGTGTTGGAATTGAATTTTTTCGGTCGTTTTTCAAAAATAAATTTAGCAAAAAATGAGTTATTTCCACGAAATTTTGTACCTGTTTTTTTTTGACATAAGAAATCATAACTTTATAATCATAATTTGTATGTAACATCTAGAGGACGCTGCGTGTGCTGTCTTTATTCATTTCAAATTGCCCCAACTTTTTTGACAATGAACTTTTAGTACTTTTCATGAAAAAACCTTATTCCTATACCTTCTCCAAGTAAGAACCAACCATGTTTTGAAAAACTTCAACAATTTGTGTCTCGAAATCGAATGATTCTCTGATGAACATTTTGAAGGAAAATGTTGTTCATCCAACACATATTCAGCAACTTCACTAGCACCTTAGGACTGAGTAATATGCATCAATATAGAAAATTGTAAATATCTCGAAAACGATCACCTCCATCGTTATTGAGGAGATCTACTCTTTCATTCGAGGAAGGTGTGAAAATTAGGTTTTTCCATGAGAAGTACGAGTAGTTTGTTGTCAAATAACTTGAAATAAATAATGACAGCGTAAGCAGCGCCCACTAGATGTTACAAATAAATTATTATATTCACGGACGAAGCAAATTTTTCACGAGATGCTATTATAAACTTTCATAATGACCATTTCAGGGTCAATAAAAAGCCTCACATTATTAGAGAAAGTCATTTTCAGCAACAATTTCCGTTGAACGTTTGGGTAGGAATGATTGATAACTACAAATTGGCCAATTTCTTTAACCAGCAAGATTAACAAAGTGAATCCTACACGGACTTTTTGCGAGATCATATACACATTTTCTTAAAAAAAGTGCTGGTACTTATAAATGATTACATGTGGTTTATGCACGACGAGGCTCCAGCTCATTTTAATGTTCTTGCTCGTCAGCATCTTGACATCACCTAACCTAATCGCTGGATTGGACGAGCAGGGCCTCAAAATTGGCCAGATTCCAGTCTTCTTGATCTGTATGGGGTCATTTGAAAGCTCTTATTTATGAAACTCCTGTACTAGATGTGAATGACTTGAGAAATCGAATAATTGACAATTGCAATGTCACAGGTATTTTTGAACGTGTCAGACAATCAATGAAAAATCGATTGCAGTCGTGTATTTCATCAGAAGGTGGATATTTTGCTCATTCACTTTGAGGTTGAAATTGTTCATTGTTTACTTTTGGTTTTTGTTTTATATTGTCCATGGTTAGTTTTCAGAAATGATTGTTTTACTCGAAAACGAAGCTTGATATGAAGAAAGAAAACATAAACATAAAAAAGTTGTATTTTCAAATGCGTAATCTAAAAATCTGAAAAAAAACTGGAAAGAAGTCAGTGGCGTTCCTTTTTTTCTCAATATTGATGGCTCTGTTGCCCACTGAGACGCCATTTCAATGTAGTTTGGACCAAATAGGCGCCTTATTAATTCAAATAATTGTAGCAAATATCAACCAAATCAGTGTAAGGATATTTATAATATTTTTCAAAACCCCTTTTTTAACTTCAACGCTCTATATCCCAGAAACGAAACAACATATATTCACAAAAACTTTTTTTAAAAGAACTAACGAATCACCTTCTGAAGTTTCGTACCGTATCTAGGGGAACACCCTGTATAAACTCTCTCACGTAACTTTTCTTCATTTCCTTCATGACTAGTTTTGCAACTTGACTGTAATGACTTTGGTAGCCAACGAAGTACTTAATCAATTACAAAGCGATCTCTCCCGCCAGATTTTTTTCATTTCCTGTTATCGTACACGAGCATTTTCTATTTCAGCAGTAGCAAATAATTCAACCAATCTTCCCAAGTTGATGTTCAATCACATCATGGACTCGACAATTTCCTGTGCTGCGAGCTCCTCAAGAGTTTTTATTATGACCGAATTTCACGGAAACTTGTCTGCACTCTCCACTTGATAGTTCTCAGCGAAGCTCAGAAAATCAGTCCTCGTAGATGCCACAAATGACAATGGATACTTTGGAAATTACAATTACAATTAATCTGACAATGTAGAGGAGTTATGAAACGTTTCATACTATTATGCGGATTGGGAATAAGAGGATTTGGAACTGTTGACACCTTAAAATAACGAAAAAAATGTGATTAGCTCCGTAGTTCGTTTGTGGTTTCACTCACATAAAGCCTTTGTAACTGGATTAATGGATAATATGGAGATGTGCTTTCAGCTCAGTAGTAGATATCTGGTTAATTAATTTCTATTAACATAGTACAGTCCTGGGTTCCAATTAGGCATGACGGATCTAACTTTATTGTAGGTGTTATTTACATATAGGGTCTTTTATTAAGCGCTTCCTATCTTTCAATAAAACGTGTATGTGTGTGTGTGTGTGTGTGTGTGTGTGTGTATGTGTTTGTGTGTGTGTGTGTGTGTGTGTGTGTATCATCAAATTTTTCATTCGTTCGAAAGACCTATCGATGCCATTATGTGTGGAATATAACATACTTCAAATGTCCGCCATGGCTTCTCTGGGTGGAGCGCATCCGAAACGTCCAATTATCCATGACCCTATCGTATAAATCAGGCTGAATTTTACCGATGGCAAGAGTTGTGTTGTCTTTGAGGACCGTTGTAGTTTGTGGCTCATTCGCATACACCTGCGACTTGGGAAAACCCCACAATAGAAAGTCTAACAAGGTCAAATCGCACGATTTCGGTGGCCAGTTCACATTACCTACACGTGACATGACCATACCCTCAAATCGCTCGTTCAGAATATTCCATGTATCTTGAGCTGTTGTAGTGAAACTACATGCCGTTGGTGTATAGATCATCCAATTCAGGCCGAAAGAAATTGGTAATCGTCGACCTATAGTGCTCGTCATTGACGAGTAAATATTGGCCTGGCCAATATTGTTCGCAAAGAAATATGGACCAACGATGTGACTTTTTCGGGATGCACTGGACTGTCTTGTGTCTTATGTTTATTAGTATCCAAAATTCTACAAAACAGACTGAATGAGTGACAAATAATTTGACAGATCTAGCTGCAACAAGATGGTAGTTATCAATTGTCAAAGTTCAGAAGTGACTGTTGAAAGACTCCATCCCTACAACATCATGAATATCTGACTTCATCAGTGAATTTGAAAATAGTCCTTCTCTTCGGTACTCCTAATAACGTCATATGTATGGGGGGGCTTCAATAATAACGTTCTTGATGTATTGATAAGAACAATATTCTACTGAATGAAATTCTTGAACATTTGAATAGAAACAAATTGAAAATTTTCCATCCACTGGTCAGCAATACTAATAGATAATGTTACAGTGCATCATAAATTGCATCAGAATGATTGTGGAATAACTTCCCTTGATGTATTGTTTTCCAAAGGGAACGTAACTTGTTGAACCCAAATGTTATGGTTGGAGGGTATTTAATGGTTATAATGGAATCTCTGGCGTACATTGATGGAAAAAGTAGTAATTTCATATTGACAATGTTTTCGATAAACATGTTTGACTATGAGCAAATAAAATTTAATGAACCTGACACTCCGCAAATGACTTATGATGATGAAACTGAGGGAAATATCTCTCAATAAGATTAAAAAGACTAGTCAAGGATTGGATATATCATAAGAATCCCAGAAATTATACTAGATCATTAGTTGAGCGTGAACAGATATTGTCGTACACATGTCATAGAAATAGTAAAAGATCTCGAGACTTATGGCCGAAATTCTCATTTGTCAGGATGATCTTCCACGTAGTAACGGCTTCACCAATAAATTTATTGAATGACACTGAATGTGTATAATAGGTCAGGTCTTCAAATTTTTCAGAGCAACAACGTAATCCTAATGAAATCAATGATACCCTTCGATCAATCGCGTAAGCAAATAGAACCTGATCTGTAAAATTTGTATGAGAATAATAGTGGAACTATTCGATTTTCTTATCGTCTATGACCTGTGAAATATCTGCGAGTCGCTTCTTCCGTGAAAAGCACAAAATTATTCGAGTGAAAACTAGAAACTTCGACTGAACTATTCGTTTTATAGGACTGCAATAATCCTCACAAATTGCACACTTCCACAGCGGCCGAGTTGAAGATTCTCTCAGTATACAGTATATATTTTCATTTTATATTTATTTTATGTTAGGGTGACACTATGAAGGGCTTACGACGAAAATGTCGGTACAATCAGAAACAACCAGAAGTCAACCAATAATCAAAAATCAATAATTTTCTGTAAAAATTTATTTCCTTATTTTTCACAAAAAATGTTATGCAAATTCTTCAATTCGTTTTTGTCGATAGCAGAAAATTGCCGAACACGCAAAACACTTCTAAACAACAAACTAAACATGCTAAACATCTAAAACTGTAAACATATGTTCGGGACGAGTGCACCAGTAAAATACCAGTGAAAAATCGCTAATCGAATGACGTAGCCTTCGAAATTTGAACATTGACCTTATATTTTGAACATACCTCGTATGCTAGTTGCGCACCAGCCTATGTTCGTTACTCGGAAAATTGCGACTGCGCAAAACCGTTTTATACAGGGTGAGATAGTGTTTACGAAGTCTACCGTGTCTGATAGCCTCAACTTCATTTGGATCTGAAGTGATAATTCAATTATGAAGGGAAATATTTTCATTTCTTTCAGCAAAACAACGAATTCAAGAAGAAGAGTACCGAATATGCAAATTAATTACATCAGAGCTTTTTGAAATATATATAAAATTCCAAACTATTGCCATTATCACCTGTAAAACAGTTCTATACTTTTCAAATGGTTTTTATTGGTATAAGTACTATATATAAAAATACAAAATTTTTGAAAAATGTATGAGAATATTAAAAAAAATCGCAAAACGGCAAAACAATTTAAGAATTATACTACTTTTTACTATCACACAATCCCCGTACCATCAATATATAGTAAAATTTTCTTGCCTCAATATAAACAAATGTAACAGCGAATTTTTCAAACAAATTTCAATTCACGTAATGAAAAAAGTAAATAGGAAAGTTTGTTTCTTACAGGAATTTGAAAAAATTTTCACTTTCTGTAGCTTCTGATACTGTTCAAAGGGTAGATTTGAACCCTTCTGAAATTTTGATCAAATGAATGGGACTCGAATCAATAAAAAACCAATAATTGTCTCATTGGCGCTTCTTACTCAACTGAAATGTAGTCACATATTGATGGTAACTGACAAAATAAAATATTTTTGGGAGATGTAGGCACGTGTTTTACCAAAAATCTTTGCTGATTTTGTTTGTTGATTATAATATACAAGTAGATTCCCTATCATTAGTGATATCTTAATTTAGCAACCTAATTGCTATAAGTTGGACTGAAATCTTTCAATTTACTCTTTTGTATGAATTCATTACTGTCTACTCTCTGATGAATCAGAAGAAAATCAGCAAGAACCTAATATATTTCCAAATTGAAATTAAAGTAATTAGTAGCCTTCCAGTTCAAGGAAATCAATATCCCCCTCCAGTGTCACACAATATATTTTCTTCATTTATTTTTTATAAATTGAAATAATTTTTCAAATTCCCATGTATGTCGGGAAATCGTAAAGTGGAAATATCTAAAAATTTCGACACAAACTAATTTACATTTTTTTTTAATTTCTTGAGCTATGTTCGTATGACTGTTTCCATAACAAAAATGAGAGAAACAACCTCAAGAGTGAGTTTGTTTCATTTCTTCATGCATTTTTCAATATATTGAATCAATCAAGATTGTGAGAGCATTCCAAAACATAAGTCCATGATGTAACATATGACAGATGACATTTGAGACAAAAATTCGCTCATATAAAAGTCTCACGATATTCGAACAGTAAAGAAAAATATACTTTAACGTAAAATTGATATTCCAATAGGAAATTTCGGTGTTTCTAAAGACTTCCTAAGGACTCTTATCAACATCATTTCATCCATTGCAATTCTTGTTCATGCATTCCGTCAATTGAACTACTAATAATAGTGGGAATCATGCAGTTTACTGCTTGTAAACTAATGAAAATGAAGTGAATGCTTCAAAAAGTACTTTTTGCATCGACAAAATTTCATTTCAGATAGTAAAAAACCAAAAAATTAATATTTCTGTCCATTAAACAACTAATCGATATCTTCCGACGACGCTCGGGTAACGTCGAGACGCCGACATATGACGGCATGACCATTATGGTTGTGTATACATTTGGAAATTAAGCGAAAACGGCTTCCAAATCAGCGAAAAAGCCATCACTCACCTAACAGTTTTCGTAATAGATGAAAACTCACATCACTGCACCCGGAAAACGCACGAATTTCAAGTAAAAATATATACTACACGGAGAACCTGACCTTCCCGTCGTCACACACAGATATAGGGCATAGGCGAGGGACGAAGAGCTAGGGTGGGATATTCAAACTGAACGAGGGAATCCATTATATCAGACCAGTCAAATACTGCGTTTCGAGACGAGGATAACCACCCCTTGCTTGAGCGAGGGAGGTACAACATGCACATTTAATTTGTTTGTGAATTCACGTGCCTCCGTATAATGCAGAGTTGAATGATCTGAAAGTTTTCTGTGGAAATTATTTTTGCATTTGTGCGGAACATTTAGACAGGTGAATGCGAAATGGAAAAATAATAGAAACGAATCGATAGTTATTTTCTGTTTAGAAATTTCTCGGATCAGGTCGATCTGGTTGTTTAAAAACCGTTCTACATTGTAAAAAAAAATGAAGACATTTTTTTTTGTAAAATACTGAAATATACGAATTCGAAAAAATGATATTGAGGTGAGATCATGATTGGAACGATTTTAATGTAGTTTTTTATCATATCAACAGGAGCACACAATGAAATTAACTTTGGAACTGGAAAGTTATGGAAAACTTTCCTTCCAAGATTCCAATGAAATCACCACATTATACAGAGACAGCAAATAATTCAACATTCAGTTTGAGTTACTATAAAACAAAAGTGTATCAATTTCATCTCATTTCAAATTAACAGGCTAGTCATTATATCCAAAAAATTTAATATCACTTGAAAAATTTGTATATCGATTCATAGCAATTTCATTCGACATTGTATAATATAATAATATATAATAAAATATATAATATGTTTATTCTCAATAGGTTTACACCCACAAATAGAGAAAATACAAATAATTAGAGAGTATATAAAAAAACCCAATAAGATTTCATTATGTATAATGTTCTTTATTGAACAAGTCACACATTACAAATATCGGCGACTTTTTCAATAAATTTTTAAATTTTGAAGAAAGCAATCATATGTCTGGATTGTAATCTAGGTACAAGAAACTGAATTTGTCTCAACAGGTAACTACAATCAATTTCGTTATTCAGGAGTTTGAGTAAAAACATAATCGCAGTGCATTTTCTTCTAACTGCTAGCCAAGTTGATCAGAATTTTGATAATTTTGGAGATCAAATTAATAATGCGTCATCTACCTTACTTCTTATGGAAGTAACATACAATAGTTGAGCGTGTTAGGAATCACACGTTAAAAGGTAAGACCTCGTTAATCCTTAGCTCGCACAAGTTTAGACTTCTGAATGTCGTTCATACAGCGGTGCGATAGCTAGTTAGCGGTCTTCAGTCATTGATATGGCATCATCCCAGTTATCTCCATCCACTACATAACCAGTGTCATCCGTATATGAATGAAGATTACGATCGAAATTTTTATTTAGTTAGTCAATAATGTAAATTAAAATAAATATAGTTTGAAAAAACTGAAAAACAGGCTTTCAAAGAACATCGAACTGAAAAGTTGAAAATATTTTTTTAAATAAGCATAAAACACTAAAAAGATCGAAAAATACTAGTATTATTGTGAATAAAGCGTGGGCGCTTTTCTGCCATATTTTGTGAATATCTAGCGCCCAAGCTTTTTTCACAATAATACTAGTATTTTTCGATATTTATTGTTTTATGCCTATTTAAAAAAATATTTTTAACTTTTTAGTTCGATGTTCCCTAAAAGCGTGTTTTTTTTTAGTTTTTTTTATTTCAATTTTCTTTTGAAGAACCTATCAAGAAGATCACGTATTGCGCCATCTGCCCGTGAATAGCTCAACCAATAATTGCTAGGTTAAGTTGAAAAACAGCTTAAGCTGAACTTCGCCTTTCATCATTATTTTTGTTTTTGTATATTATTATGTTGATGAATAAAGCGGATTATTATTATTATAGTTACATACAGCGCCATCGGCCACGAGAATAGTTTGCTTTCAAATAATCGAATTAGATTTTAAAATGTATCTTCCGTTTCGTTCAAAACTTTTTTCTGTACTGAATCACGGGTAATTGAAAATATTTAAATATTTCATATGTAGTACAAAATTTCGCTAACACTTATAATTCTTAAAATATGTTTTTTATTTTAATTTTCTTTTGAACAACCTATTAAGGAGGTAAGTATAGCGCTATCTGCCCGCGAATAACTCAAGCGAAGTTGATTCTTACTGTTTTTTCTATCCATTCACTTTTATATTTTTATGCTTTATAGTTTTTATATTCTCATACTTACATTTATGTGTAGCATGAGAATATTCATTATTATTATTATTATTTATTTCAAATGCTGAAATCACCAAATGTTCAAATATTACTTTCAGTTTGTATAACTTATATTCTTTACAATAATAACACTTTGACAATAATATTTTATCTTAGACAATATCTATTGAGTTGTGTATTTTATATTCTTAGAATAGTAACATTTTGTCTATGAGCTTTCATCTTCAACAATAAAGTACATTTTGATTTGATTTGATTTGATTGCAATAATTGATAGTTACGTACACCGCCATCTGCCCGCGAATTGATCAAGACAAATCAATTAGGTTGCGAACAGCGCCATCTGCCCACGAATAGATCAAGCAATAATGCCGATAATTCTGTCAATACACATCCCGATCTTGAGAGTTACACACAAACATGCATTCAAACAATCATACATACATACATACAGGTGAAGCTAATTAATATAAAGCGTGTAAAAATGGAAATAATCATGATAGTCCTAATTCAGGAGATAAAATTTCAATCTACCTCAATTGCCAATGTAAATATAAAATATTAGGTACGCAAAACATGCATAAACATATTACAAAAAACAACCATTTCAGTGATCAATCTTGGCTAAGCTACCTTTTTTGTTACATTGGGTGTATACACATCTACTTATTTTGCCACTTCTTTCTTTTGTGAACATTGTTCAAAAATTAGAAGGACTTAATCTTTCTTCTGTGAAATTCTACGACTGTGTAGCTGATGTGAATAGAAGGGATTTACTGAAATTTTAGTGTTTTTTTTTAACTTGGGTAACATTTATCGGTTATGTCGAGATATTTCGGGAATGAGGTTTTTTTTCAATTTATATTCATAAAATTTCAGGAGGGACCAAGTGTCGCTGAAATGATGGTGATATTGGGAAAGAAAAATACACTGGAGAGGTTGGAAAATTGTATAAATAACGCGAAGACCTGAGGTGAATACATGTTTAATGAAGAAGGTGTACAGTAGAATAAACAATAAAAAATGGTTCTTGAAATTCCTTGAGTGCTTTCGCTGTACCTCTTTGGAAGAAAGTCATTTGATTGTAAATCATTGTATAAAAATGGAACTGAGTACGAATTTATATAAAAAATAGAAAAATATTGCGATTTCATTTATATTTGTGTTTTCCCTTATCGACCGAATTCAACGGAGAAAGTATCTGCTTTCAAAATATCACCCTAGAAAGTGTTTGTTTTCTCAAAAAAATAGATTTGACTAGTTTATAAAAATTTCATTCAGAATTGCCAATTTGAATATCTGCTTGAAATCTGTCCTTAACCAGCTGTCGCCCCCCTTCCCCCCCACGAACGACAACCCCTCAAAAGTCGAAATTTGTGCGAGCTGGGGATTAACGAGGTCTTACTTGTTAACGTGCGATTTCAAGCACGAGAAAAAACCAAAATCAAAAATCTATTTATTAAATTCTCCTATTCATACATTTACATTCTCAAGGTTGTCCTCTACCAGAGGGATAGAGTAACAAAAGGATTCTTCTTCCCACAAGTGTGGCCCCGCTAATAAGGGCCCCCGCGATATTAGCGGGTTGCGCTCATCCAGAAGAGCTGTGTGCCTCCTGCTAAGGCTTATATTTATTTATCTATTTCATACACTATTCTACAGGATGAACCCAATTACAGAATAGGGAGTAACTGGCATTTATAAATATGTACTTACATAATGTAATTTGTGAATCTAAATAAAAAATAAAAACAGAACTGTCAGTTAGCTAAGAAATGTCTTTCGATTTGTATAATCTGACAGTTGAATATATCTAGGACATGAATAACAGAATTAGAGGTATCGCACATTGAATAAATTGGAGATTTTTTCATTTGAGTTAAAGTGTAACACTATTCCTAGACGACCGTCTAGGAACCCAAAAATTCAACATACGTAACAGTTGAGAGCAGTTGATGACATTCTTTATGACCTTGAATAAAAAAAGAAATGAATAAAATTTACGCCTTACCTCGAGACTACAAAAATTGTGAGTTACAAGCAATTCATAATAGAGTATTCCTACAGTAGATACGTGCCTTCAAGTTTAAAGGACTTATATTTTAGGAAGCGCCTTTGTAGGGCTTCTAGTTGATTTATATGAACCTAATAGAAGGGACTCCACATGAAAGATGCATATTCCAGCCTAGATCGAACAAAAGTGAAATAAAGTAATGTCAATGTTGAAGCTTTTTCAAAGTCTTTTGTATTTCTAACTTAGAATCCATACATGTGATAAGCTGCTGTTAGAGTAGTGTCAATATGTTTATTGAAAGAGAGGGATGAATCAAAAGTAAAACTTACATCAATGAATGTGACAGTGTCAATATGTTTATTGAAAGAGAGGGATGAATCAAAATTAACACCTAGATCAGTGAGTGTGACAGGACACTCCAGAACTTTATTGTTTATGACATAGTTGTGTAAATTCAGGTTGGTTTTCAGTGAGTAAGACATTACATTACACTTGGATATGTTGAAAGATAGATTATTCTTTCGACACCATGTAGCAACGCGATTTAAATTCAAGGCGAGACGTTCGCAATCATTAGAACATGTTTTATTGTAATAGACTTTCAAGTCATCTGCGTATAAAAGGAAATTGACATCAATTTCGGCTCCGATATCATTAATAAACATATTGAATAGTAGGGGTCCTAGATTTGATCCTTGTGGTACGCCAGATGTGGCTATATATTCGATAGACTTGAGACCATTAAGTTGGACGTACTGCTTACGGTTATAAAAATACGATTTATCATTGGATAACCCAAAAGTCAAAAGCTTGTTGAGCAGGATATCATGGTCACATCTGTCGAACGCTTTAGAAAAATCAATGTAGATGACATCAGTTCACCACCTGACAATCAATACCCTCTGCAATACATTGAGTGATTGTTACAAGATTCGTGGTGGTTGAACGTCCTTTCATGAAACCATGTTGATTGGGGCTAATAATGTTGCCGACATGACAATAGATTGTCTTCTCAAGAAGCATCTCAAACACTTTACAAAAGTTGCATATGATAGAGATTGGTCTGTGATTTTTTATCTCACTTTTATCTCCTTTTTTGAAAATTGGGTAGACTTTCGACATTTTCCATATTGATGGTACAGTTGATGTTTTCAGGCATATATTAATTAGAGTTGTTAGTGGTTAAGCCAGAGCTGAGGCACAATCTTTAATGATAAATGCTGGAATGTGATCAGGTCCCGCAGTAAATTTAGGCTTTAATTTTTTAAGGGTATAATAAACATCTTCAATACTGAAGTTTTTGATTGCTAAGCTGGGAATATCACTACTGTTGTTCCCATGGTCACTTAATGTTGATACTATATAAGAACCACTGAAGAAATCTTATAAAAGCAACATCTGAAATTCTCAAATGAAATCATACAACATGGTTTCTGAAAATCATTCTAAATCAGAAATATACTTGGGAAATGCATATTGATAACATAAGCATAAAACTAATAGGTAATTCACAATATCAGACAAACAGAATCTATAAAAGAGATTCAATTAGTCAATCATCAACTAAGTCAGTAAAGGCCGCAATACACACATGCCCACTGAATTTTCATAGCTCAAAAGAGTAATTCGCTGCTTGGATAATGCTCTTTCTCGATAGTCATGCAAATAATTGTTTGAAGAATATAATAACCTTTCACTACTATATTTACATTTTATAGTTCGTTTTATTCGTTGAACATAATGAATACCTATTTTCCCATTTTCAATGAGAACTAATTTGAAATATCTAATTTGTGATGGAGATGCTTTAAAAATATGATTTTTCCATACCATTAGAAGTCTGAGTTAAAGGAGTAGTTATTGCGAAAATATTGTCGATACATAGGGTATCCAGTGGAAGCATGATATATCATAAGATTGATAAAAAAAGTACTAAATGAATGTGGGATTGAATCAGTATATGCTGCCTTCTACTCAGTGAGGTAACATGGTTGTTAAATCTTGTTTGACCATCGATATGAATTCTCAGAAAAAAATTGTACAGGATTTATTTTCAACTTAATGTTCATCTAAGATGAGATCATGAATGCGAATTAAAAGGTTATTATATTTGTTTTCTTTATACTGAAACAAAGACAATTTGAGAGATACCAAGATTTCACATCTTTCATTTCTTGGGCTATAATCATTTTAAATTGATTATTGTTTCTTCCATTCTACGAATTTGTAGTGTCATCAGCAAAAAGTATAAATTTTCCTGAAATGTGTGAATTCTTTAAATCATGTAGGTAGTGTTAGGAATCACACAAGGTAAGACCTTGTTAGTCCTTAGCTCACACAAGTTTCTCAACTTCTGAGAGTTGTCGTTCGTATGGGGGCGACAGGTGATTAACAGAAAAACAGATTTTTTTTATAAAACAGCCAAAACAGGATGGAACTAAGCACTGACATCTGAGGGACTCATGAACTAGTATTGAACAATTTTGAATGTTAATTTGAAATCTTTTCACTTCTGATTATTATTTTAGGTTTATTGTGAATTCAAACTTTTACAATATATCCAATCAGAAATCAATGAATCATTATAAATGGCTGTTTGAAGCTCAATATAAAGATTCACTTTTGTGTTATGAACTAAAAATAAGTATAGTAATTTTGACACATCAGGTTCAAGACAGTTTTCTTTGGAAGGCAACTGATTTTTTTGAACTTACCACTACTAGTCCATCTTCCACAGAAAACTCCTTTTCGATTTCCCGGAGATCGGGAATAATATGCATACAGTTGATACAGCAATAAGTGAAGAAGTCCAATACCACCACCTTTCCTTTAAGATGTTTTTTGAAAGACAAGGGTTCAGTTACATTAAACCACTCCAAGCCTTGAAAAAAATATTTGTCATAATTGTTTGAATAGGAAAGTTAATCCATACCTGGATTGAAATCTTCGACAGGAGCATATTTAACGTTTTTTAGGTAATCTTGCATTCCCAAATCTTTGTCCAATCGTTGGTCAATAAAGTTTTGTAATTTTACTTGGGAGTAGTACAAGTAATCTTCAACTGATTGCATACTGGACGTTCTGGAAAAACTGTTACGAATGTTTCGAATAATTTTCGAAAATAAAGTCATGGAATGTTTAAGGAAACCTGAAAATTATCAATGAAAAATATTTGAGAACCAAGATTCTTTGTTTATTCTGTAAATATAAAATTAATTCCAACTAAACTTGAAACATTTTCTCAACATATTTATTGAGTCCAGTCATACGTCACTTGTCACCTTCTGACAGTTGTCATGAGTCAAGACCAAGTAATACACCAACTAACTGGATTCTTTGGTCAAGACTGTCCACAAACCACGTACTCTACTCTAAGTGGAACATCAGGCCTATTCAGGTGCGCACGATTCTTGGACGGTTCAAAATTTTTACACAGTTAATTTTTCAGTGAAGACTAACGCAAAACTTTCCAAGTCTCTACTGCGCGACTGCTATTGACTGTTCGAGTACCGTTCAGATAGCTAACGAATACTTGTTTACTATTTTGTGACAGTGTTGCCAGAAAAAAATCGTTCTACATTAATAAATAATATGTAACAAAATAAAATGTAAAACTACACATCTGAAGTTTTCGTAAACGTGTTTAGAGACACTGCTATGTACATTAATTGTTCACTCCCTCATAAAATACGACGGGCTGTCTCTGTCTCATTGTTTCATTGCCTGTAACAATATTTCACAGCAACATTTTATTCAGGTGTCTTCTTAATGAACAGTGACTCCTTTATGAAGGTTTTCCCATGTGTGTTTTGCCAGAACTCTTTATGTTTCTTATAACTCCATTTCCCAATTTGGTTCCGTAGGTACCAAATATGTTGGTACTCCCACAGTTGGTTTAGGCCTTAGGGCCTGTATATGGAGTTGAAGATTCGTATATAGTCAATCTATTTCTGTTCGTTAGTTTCCTCAATTCCTCAAGGCATTCCTAGACCAGTCTTGATGCCACTTTTGACTTCGTCAGTGCCCCCAGTGCAACCTGACTATCTATTTTGCCAAATCACCATGGAAGGATATAACCGTCCACAACACGTGATGATAATAAAATTGTTCTATCAAAATGAGTATTCTTTTCGGGCAACGTACCACGCGGTTCGCCCATTTGACGGTCGCCATAATCGTCCTATCGCGAGGACTATTCACAATGTGGTGGATAAATTTGAGTCCACTGGTTCAGTAAACGATTGACCAAAACCCGTACGTCGACGAAATGCAAGATATGCCAAAAACATCACTGCTGTCTGTGAGAGGATGCAGGAGGATTTCAAGCAGTCGATTTCGCGTCCTCACAAGAACTCGATCTTTCGCAGACCACAACTTTGCGAATTTTGCCTCGTGACTTGAGCCTGCACCCGTGCAAAATTCAACTGAATCAGGAACTGAAGGTAAACGACCATAGACAATGACGTGTGTTTACTGAATGGGCTCTGGAGCAGTTGGCAACTGACCCTAATTTTCATCGAAAAATCATGTTCAGCGATGAGGCCCATTTCTGGATGAATGGGTACGTGAACAAACAAAATTGTCGAATTTGGAACGATACCAAAAGTCACCTTTTGGTGTGGATTTTGGACTGTCGACGTCATCTGTTCATATTTATGTGAAAACGACGTTAGCCATGCCATCACTGTCAATGACGGGCACTATATAGGTTGACGATTACCAACTTCTTTTAGCTTGAATTGGATGATCTGGACACTAACGACCAGTGGTTTGAACAGGACGGCGCACAGATCGGTAAAAACACCTAAAACGTGGTCAAAACTAATAAATTCTCACTTTTTTAAATGTTATGGACAGAAATCGACCTATTGTGATATTCTTAATAAAAGAAGTCAAATTAATAATGAAGATGAAACAAAATATTTTTTTGTATTGAAAAAAAAAGGTTTATTACATAAGACATAAAATGAGACTCGGGCAAAGAATAACATTATTACAAATAAATAAAATTACAAAAAAAATATGGATCTCATTACCATAGTCAACAGATTTCACTGCAACATAAGTTTTAATAAATATTATTCCTGAGGAATTCTGTAATCCAATTTGAAAAACTGCTAATTCTTAGCACTGAATGGTTGCTTTGGTTTGTTTTGTTTTCACCTCATGGTACTAAGATATGGGTCAGAAGTGAGGAAAAGTCGATTAAATATATCTTCGTTGCACTCTCTTCTGACAAACTTTCTAGAAAAAATCTCTCTCTACTGTCGCAAGTGTGTATTTCGAGCTTCCGCAGCTTCTTCCGATAAAAGTTCAATCGGCAATAAGGCATGAGCTACAACGCTTGATAAGTGTTTTTGTGCATACTTCTCAGTATACTCAATTTCTTCATTCATGATATCTTTATCCTCTTTTATATATCTGATACGTTATATAGGCTTGCAGAATATTGACGATGAAGGTTGCGTATTCTGCAATATTATTTGATTACCATTCATCAGTCAAAGAGGTGCCAAGAAATATAAAAATATATTTGCATCACTGCTTCCCTCTTTTTCAAACTTTTGCTTATATTGAATTTGGTTGGACCCATCACATCCCCATTTATACATGAGGAAGAAGTCGAAGTACAAATTTTCATCAGGAGCATACGTTTGAGGAATAGGATCTAAATCTTTACAGAGTCACAATGCTTTATGGTGGGTGACAATTTTCTTTCAATTTTTGTAAATATGAATAGCAAGAATATACATGTTTATTGGCCTGATGTATCACCTCATATTGATTCATGGTCATGATTCAGTATATATCATTAAAGCTTCTTCGGGCATGTGTTTTTTGGACCGACAGTCTTACTTCCAATAGTAGCTGCTTTGCGAAACTTTGCCGCACTCCAGCGCTACCTGCTACACAGCTCTTGTCACATTGGATATTCTGCACGTGCGATTTGAGGGCATGGTCACAGCATACCTAACAATCAGCACGGACACTCCCTTGGGCGGGAAAAGTACGCGCATATACTTCGCGTCTCTATGTCGGCCATGTTGAAAAGCAGTGGACCTGTCAAGTTCAATTTTGGTATTAAATTGTTGACATGAAATTTTATAAACAATTTACATAATACTTGAAGAACTTTCAAAAACTTATTATTTTTTTTGAATGAAGATGCTAACTTGGATAATGAAAACGTACAACTAGTACAAAATTGTTTCGAATTTAAGAAATTGGGTTCCATTCGAATGTTTCTTCTTTAACACTAGAGGTTTCAGTCACATCTACGGCTCTTAATGTATGAATGGAGGAAAATTTCTGCGTGGGTTGCAACAAACCAAACGAGATTATGTTTTCCGTAAAGTGATCCTCACATTTTGTGCCAGTTATATCTAATTCTGAAAACCCTTAGCTATCACTTCTTATATTATTTGAAAGAATTAAAAATAGTGTCGTATCAATATATTATTTATTATGGTGAATAAAATGGCAATAATCAAATGACGAACCTTATTTTATCAGATGAAGTGACTTGAAAACAAGTTCAATTTCATCAATTATGACAGTGTTATAGACACCATGTTGCAAGTCTGGCCCTCAGTCACAGAACACCTGTAGTTAGGGTGTTCTGTGCCTGAGTAATCCGGATTTCAAGATGGCGTGTTTATACTTTTTAAGATCAAAGGTGGCATCGTGGAGTGTCTGTGCTGATTGTTGGGTATGCTGTGGCATGGTCAGCTCACGTGGAAGTAATGTGAAATGGTCATCAAGATCGTGCGATTAGATTAGACTTATTCTTGTGGGTTTTTCTTGAGGGACATGTGTATGCGAATGAGGCACAAACCAATGCCATCGGTCAAATTCAGATTGATTTATAAGCCAAAGTAATGGAAAATTAGATGTCTCGAATGCGATCCACCCAGAGAAGCCGTGGCGGACATTTGAACGATATTATATTTCACACATAATGGCATTAAGATGTCCTTGAAACGAATAAAACATTTATCATATCTCAGACATACTCTGTTTTATTGAAATTTGAAGATAGGAAGCGCTAAATATATTACCCGCAGCTTTAAAAATACGAAGATTCGTTATGGCAAGTCAAGAGCGTTAGCAAATGGTAGTAAGTGAAACAAATAACATAATAATTATAGAGTGATATAGAAGTCTAGCATTTTGAGTTTAATTTTTGAATAATTACATAAAATTGAGTTAATAACTTCATAACTCGTTAGGCATATCACTTCAAAAACCTTCACAAGCTCAACAATAGCTCATTTTTTGAGGCCTCGAATTATCGTTCTTTGCGTATTGCACTACTGAGTGGGTACTACTGGCAGATTTTTGTGTAATACTTACATCAGGAGGAACGGATAAATTCCGTGTAACGGAATTTATCCGTTCATTTGACTCCATTATTATTGTGTTATGAGACAAAACAAAGATAATATACACACGAACTTATCTACAGCGTTCGACCTTATTGCCATTCAATTCTAGTGAATGAATAAATCCACATCGGTATCGGTTATGATTCATTAGTGTTTATTCATCATATTAACAATAGAGGGTCGGTGTTTTGTTTGTTTTGTATGTGTTTTCAATTCCAAATATTGAGCAGTTTATTTTCATATGCAAATCCCCTTTATATATGATTCATTCTCATACTTTAATATTTATCAAATATCCATTTTTCCTTTGGATCTCCTTTTCACTACATACAAGCAACATCTGATACTTCTGTGGTTTCTACAATGTTTATTCAACTGTATGTATTACTCATTATTTCTTTTTGTGATTTGAATCTGAAAAAACATTATTATTATTATGTTTTTGGACAGTTTCATTTCGTCTCAATTCAAACTCAAAAGTCTACGGCCTCTCTGTTGTCGGGAGAAGTACAACCGTGGAACGGACGATTTGGGATGCAAACTCCTATGAAGATACATCTTTTTTTGGAGTCTTTACGTCGAGTTGATACACTTCCACTGGGATGTATTTCACTTCTCCAAACGAGTAGAGTAAGATTGGGAGCTGCAAATTCTCTCCGTTGTTCCCGCAATGACATTTGTCTATCCCGAATTCCTTATCGCTAGCATATGTGTACCCTTCTACCACGCTCAAGAACTAATGGAGATCCTTTTCTCCAGAGGCATAAAGTTTGAGATCATCCTCCGGTTTCTGGGGGTGCCATAGTTATACCAGCGAGCATTTCTGAGCGCAACTAATGGCTATAGTGCGATGCAGAACAGAAGACGTGTGAGGGAATCGCTCCGAAAAACAATCCTTCTGAAAATGACCCGGCCTGTTTGGATTCTAGCCTGGCCAAATGTTATGGTGAAGTGGTATCAGTTGTTCAAGACAGTTCACTATTATGTCGGATGCCGCAACGCATCTGACATAATGCAAGATGAGCTCATGCGATGTTGTATCAAGTTCCTTGTGGTAATGGATCCAGACCATTATTATTATTATTGTATTTATTATACGTTCAATTCGAAAATTTCAGTTTTTTGAGAATTTAAAAAGAGGCCAATAATATTGGCAATAAGGAAAACTTTTTTCCCTGGTATTTTAGATTTGTCTCAGAAATATTGGAAAAATAAACAATATTACTCTAATAAATATTTTATTTACAAATTACATTAAAAAGTAACATAATGTTGATACAATTGACACCATATTGGTAAATTTTACTATTGAAAAATTGAACTCAATCGACAACATAACAAAGAGAAGAGTGTTAAGAAAGAAACCTACTAGATACAATAATATACATGAAGTGAACAGAAATCAAGAGATAACTGAATAATAGTTCTTAACTTCTAAATCTATATAAACAGTAATATATCTGTGTTCTATATAATTATCTATTGATATGTGAACATAGGTACTATTTCGGTTTTTACATTTTGGAAGATACATATTTAATATATACTATTTCCGTTTCCTATATATACTATATTTTCATTTCGGAAGATACATATGAAAAAAAACCAGTAGGTATATACCTTATATTGCCTATCGACAAAAATAATGACACAAGTCGACATTTTCAGCTTTTTTGATTTATGCGCCAACATAAATGAAATCTAGTATACTTTAAGGGAGAAAAGTTTAATATTTTTTGTTACCAACACTGATCGCTAGAGAAAGTCATGTGTCACTACGGGTTTGCCGGTTTCCGTACAGATGGCACAGAATAGTAAGCAATTTACTATTCTGTGGTTTCCGTATCTGAAAGTGGGGGAACACTGGTACATCTCAGTTGCTACCCTTGGTGAAAACTCAGGAGTATGTAGCGGAAAATTCAATACTATCTTGACTTATCTTTGTTTATCTTTATCTTTGACTGAATGCATTTGTTCGTACATGAAAAAAAATCTGTTTTTCCCTTTACCAGCTGTCGCACCCCTACGAATGACCACCCTTAGAAGTCAAAACTTGTGCGAGCTAGGGATTAACGAAGTCTTACCTTTTAACGTGTGATAACCTAACATCCCTACATATTTTAGTAATTAGCATCAAATGGTAATAACCTATGTGGTGGAGGATGAAAAATGCACAACCCTTTGATGACCTTTAAATCCGTGAAATTCCTACATTCCTTTTGATTTTTCATATCATATATAAACGTAAGAATATATATCAATGTGTGGTAAGAACTCCAAGAAAGTTCTGCATTGCGTATGCGCGTTTCTAATTATACCATAGCGTAATGTTTGTCTCGGTAGCGGATTTTTTTAATTCGCATAGCGACTTACGCCTCCAATTGGTTGGAACATTGGTTCTTGAGGAATGTGTGTCTTTTGGCAAGAAAACCGTCACATATTGAGTTGTGACATATAATTGATATTTTCTGTTAAGTTCAACCTTCTCATCTCTAATTATACCAGTATTGTTGTCTGAGTTTAGTAAATTTTATTTCATTATTATTCTTGAAAACAGTCACATTTTTAGTTATAGCCGTATTTGAGAATCAACGGAAGTTTTTTGAATTCCAGCGTTCACAATTTGGTCACATTTCATGTTGTTTTCAATACTGAGATATTGAATAAATTTTATAATTTCTATTTCTCAAGTGTGCGTCTTACTTGAAAACGATATTGAAAGGTCTCATTCACAATGTTTGCAAACTATGATTTGGGGTTGTACTAGATTCCATTAAAAATCCTGCTTTTCAACTGAAATATTTCGGATGTTCTTGGACTAAAGGAGACTTTTTGCAATACGTATCTATATTAACTATGAATCACCTCAAGAGTTCCCATGCAACAGAACATGTGAAAATTTCGATGGTCTTGAAAATATTTCAATATTACCTACTAAAAATTCGAAAAAATATCACTTGTCGTTGATTTTATAGACACTCATAAGTATATCATGACAAATTTTGCTATTTTGACAATAAATCTCTGCAGAATTTTGGTAGTCTGGAAAACCGAAAAAGTAGCCTTAAAACTAATGTAATTTATCACTTGGTAAATTCATAAATGTACTAATTACTAATATAGACACAATAAATTAATTTATGTATTCAGGTTAAGACTTATGTAGGTAATCGCAGACTGAAAGCTGTTACTTCATTTCCGACCAATATAATTGGAAATACCGAAATAGAATGAGCTCCTAGTAGATTTTTCTGTAAAAGAAAAAAATATTATTTTTTCATCATACTACAATGGCCATGAGAAAAACGAAGAACATTTTGAGTGATTGAATTGGTGATGAAAATACATGATAACGTATTTTAACACTTTATTCTGGGATTTTTACTCAGCTAGCTCAATAATAACAATAATCTGAAAAATGTAGCTGGTAATGGGAACAGACGAGGCCGGCTATTAGATAACGAAACTGCTCGCCTAGAGGGCGCCCTAGAGGGGTGGGGAAAAACAACGTTTTCGTCACTATTATAGTATTTGTGCAGTAGCGGATTGAAACGAACGTGTTTTTTCTCGTGCTGAGAATCATGTGTGACGAAAAACAGGAGCAACGTATCAATCTCAAATTTCTCGGTAAATTAAAAAAACTTCAACTCAGTGCTGTAAATTGTTGCAAGAGGCCTATGGGGACAATTCTCTATCACGTGCGCGTGTATTTGTGTGGTGTAAGCGCTTTAGTGAGGGTCGAGAGAGCAAGGATGTCCAAATGAAAATTCATCAATCGTTTTTTTCTACAATAACGGTATCGTGATGACTGAATGGGTTCCAGAGGGTCAGACTGTCAACCAGACTTACTATTTGTCAGTTTTGGCAACACTGCAAAGACGAGTTCGTAAGAAACGGCCCGAGTTGTGAAAGAACAACTCGTGGATTTTGCACCAGGACAATGCATATGCCCATAAAGCGCTATCTGTGAAGCGGTATTTGGCCGATTAACGCACACCAGTGCTCGAACACGCACCATACTCGCCAGATTTGGCACTGTGCGACTTTTTTCAGTGAAAGCGATAAAGCAAAAAACGGCAGAGCTTCTAAAGACTCCAACCAAAGAAGTCTTCCAGCACTGCTTCGATCAATGGAAATAACGCATGGAAAGGTGTGTGGCGAGGGAAAGGGAGTATTCGAATGTAGAATAATTTTTACAGTAAAACATTTTTTCGTAACCAGTCTCGTTATTCAATAGCCGGACCTTGTAATCATCCACAGCATTATAAAATTATACAAACAATTATGCGATGTTGAAGTTTTAAGCAGAAACTGTGTTTTAGAAATCAAATCCAGAAAATCATATTCATTTCTGTTGAAATTGATAGGATTCGCTTCAAACTAAGAGTTTGGTGATTATTCTTTTTCATAAGACTATTTCTGTGGATAAAAATATAGTGAGGAAGAAAAATTTCCAAACTGGTTAATTGGTATGCCTGGTAAATTTCTTTGACTATTTGAACTTAAAAACATTTAGATAACTATACATTCAGTTTGAATAACGAGAAGACTATTTGCTTATTTGATTCGAAAACTTATTCATTGGTACTCACCACATAGTCCTGAAAATCTTCTTGATTCGGTCAAACCATTTTCCACGCAATTTGGATTTCCTTTATTGTACGGGGTACGACCTAATACGTTTCCTCTGAAAAAAATATATTTTTTGAATAATAATAATGAGTCTCTCAAATGTGCGTTCTAAAATTACGTGCTTCAAATATGCACATTGTTTCAATCCTATTCTGCGAATAGTTTTCGAGACATCCATAAAAATCCTAATGAATTATTCTTATTTTGAGAAACAGAGTTGACAATCAATTTATTGATGCGAAGTTAAAATATTTATACAGTGTGACCCATTCAAGATGGAAGCACCCTTATAAAATCTATATTTCCCAGCGGATTTGAATAATTCTTTTTTGCATTACAATAAGTCAGTGGCGTACTTTTTTTCCCAATATTGTGCGCCCACCGAGAATCTACTGGTAATTTCTGATAATTTCAATCTAATTAGGTCTAAATAAGCGCCTGATTACTTCAAATGACTGTAGCAAATTTCAACCAAATAGGTGTAAGGATGTTTATATTTTATAAATATCTTTTTTTTAACCTTTCTCATTTCTTTTTCCAACTCCACATTAGGCTATGATTAAACCAATGTACGACTTTACGGAAAAAACCAAGAATCCAATATGTTGCTTCGTTGACGATACTTGTCTCGTTATTCCATTAAGATTCTAGGAGATAGACTACGGATGCACATCTTCAGAACAGGAGGGTGCGTATCTTAATGAGGGTCTGGACGTTATTTCGAATTGGGTTGAATGTAACCAAGTTCAATTCAATGCCACAAAAACATCAGTTTTCTCCAAAAAGATGAATGTCTCCGAACCAGATGTAATATTAACAAGACAAACACCAATGGACACCAATATATCTTGGCACAATCATGTCGCTGAAATTACAAAGGCTGCTTCTCAAAAGCGTGGAACACTGTTTCGAACCAGAAAACTGTAGACACCTCAGCAATTTTTGATGCTTCACAAAGCTCAGATCAGACCTTCTTTGGAGTATTATTCTCATGTATGGAGCTCCGCCCCTAAGCATACCCTGAAGCTGCTGGATTTCATCAAAAAAAGAGCCTTCCATCTGATTGGAGACGCGAACAACACTTGCAACCTGGTTACTCTGGAACACCGAAGACAAGTTGAAGATTTGTCTCTCTTCTATAGATATTTCCACAGGAAGTGTTCAAGTGACTTGGAACATATAACCTAATGGAATTGTTCATTACAATTACTTATATTTTGCCTCATTACCTTAAATCCCACGATATTAATTTGAATAATGCAATGGAAGTTTGAAAACACACCGTTCAGTAAAAAAAGAAACTGCGGGTCAAATGAACTTCGTTTAAAAAATATTGCATGGTTCATAAACACAATAGCTTTTTCGTAGTTAATTACGCACTAAAATTTCATTCTTATGTTCTAATATTTATATTCCCCACGTAATCATAATTGAGACTATCCACACAGGTACTCACTCGATCATTATTACTTGATGCATCTATTCAATTTATATATACCTAAGGTCCATCCTCAATTATGATTACCTAACATATTACATATATCTATTCTATACAGCAATATTAATACTTCATCGTCTTCTGAGAAAGCAAGTTCAATAATGGTGATCTATTTATATCCAGGTGGTCATTCATTGAAACGTTTCAATTTCCATTGCTTGCAAATGATATAATTTCAAACCTTTATCTATGTGTGAAATTTCGAAATTAAAAATATGATTTTCTTCTGAAAGATGATTTGAATTTGTTGAACTTGTTTTCTTATTTACATAACTCATATAATGATTTCTGCCACTTTGGTCAATATATATCTTAGGACAAGTTTCACACTAATTTATATACTACTTACTAATTTCTCGAATTTTGATGTTTTGTCTTTATTATTGTCAACTAACTTTCCCAACTTATTACTTATTCTATATGAAATTTCAATACCTTGTTTATTAAAAAATGAAACCACTATTCAATATTTATTCCTCTTCAAAAAGTTTATGGAAAATCCGTTGTAAAAAAGAAAGAAAGAAATTTTATTGACATCAAATTATCAAATTACAGTTTCTGTTACAGACAAAAATATCTGCAATAACTAAATTTGCTTAGGTACATAAATATTCATGGATAACCTAGAGAAGTCGATTTTTAAATAAGTATTTCTTGATGAATTTGTTCAGGCCAGGCTCAACTCCCTACACTATAGGTTATTGGACTGACACCTATCAGAAAACAACTACTCCCCTGGCTGATATCACGTTGGATTATATCCGACAGGTGTCAGTGCAGGATTCTTCACTGAAGTTATTACTGAATATGCTGTTGGCGATAAAACTACCGCAATAGATTTTCAATTATTGGAACACATTTGCAGACCGGTTTCTGACTGTTTGGCCACTCATCAGTTTAAGGTAGTGTCTATCATCAACATGAAGTCGATATTGGATAGATGCTATAGGTAATTATGATAAAGTATGTAACTGACTAGGTAGTTTCAATTGTGATCACGTTGGGTATATAAATATTAGAGTAAGAATGTACGTTCAGTACGTTATTCACTACGAAAAACCTACTATATTAGCGAAATATGAGATATTTTTCGAAAATAAAGTTTGTGAAGATGGAATCATAAGGTGTAGTTTATGAAATTAGTCATACTACTTTTTATGTACTTGAGTTTCTGATAAATTTTCTAAATTGACTTGTGAAATTACATTTTATGTATCCTACACACTCACCGAAAGGGCCTATAAACAAAGTTACTGTTTACATATTCAGAACTAGAGTTGATACTACTTGAATAATGAACTCACCTATACGTAATTATTAAAATGACTACTGTCATAATGAATTTACAATGCTCTTTAAGATACAGTATTTTGATAACTTTACACGTGTTATTTTTTTCACGATTATGTTCTTTATTACCACTGTGTTTATGATTTCCAAGAAATTATTTTTTAAATTTATACTGAATTAATTGATGGCTATTATCATGGAGTAAACATCGTATGGAAACTTTTGAGATTTATTCACAAGAAACAGAAATCTGTGTGTTATTTAAAACCTCTAATTCTTTCTCGAAAGTATCAATTGTTATATCGGAGACGTTGAATATGTGCCGAAGTAATGTATTATTGAATTTGATAAAAATATTATTGGATATATAAGCTTTTGGCTTTGTACTTCTCCATCATTATACAAAAAATGTTCGAAACTCTTTATAAAGATGTGTAAATCATGCATAGGAGTTACTTTCAGATAAATACTGTGAGAAAGAAGCCCTACCAAAACAACTACTTCCACACAAATTTCGAATTATACGAAAGAAAAAGTACTTTCGAAACAACTACTTTTATATGAATCTTTAATTATAAGGAAATATTTTTTTTCTATTTAGTTGTACCCATCTAAAACATCAAGAAACGAAGGTTCACCAGAAATGTCATGAATTCAAAAAATAACACTGAAGGTTGTCTGTTTTATAGAACTGAACCATCGATTTCAAGGTTATGTCAATTCAAATGGTCTCACGCTAACTCAGTTCATCAATATTTTTTTCAGGTTTGAAAATAAACGTAGGTTAGATTTGAAAATTGATTTCATTATCTATGAATGATTTATGATATTTTTTCGTCCTTGATATAATTTGTTTGAACATACGATGGAATATGAGATTCATATGAGATTCTTTAAAAATGACGTTTCTCAATAAATATTTTCAGGAAACAGTTGATAACGCAAATCCCTGTATGACTCGAAATTTCTTCAAAATTGTTTTCTAATTTTTTTGATACTGAGACTTTAACAATCAATTGTCTGTAACATATTCAGTATAACAGACAATTTCAAAATTTACCCATGTGAACTTTTGTTTATTTTTATCTAAGTCTACCATCGCTGTGAACTTTTTTATTTTCCTCCTTTTACACTAATATGTACATTACACAAGCACTACAAGAAAATCCTCAAGGCGCTCTGAGATCGGTGCCGCTGCGAAAGAAGGGATTCACATTGGATTTGAATCGTTGGAGATTGAATCTATTTGGAAAAACGTTCGCAGGAAGTTAATTCCACATAAACGCAGTTCTCCAGATCAAATAGTTCTTAAGCAGTGAAGTTTGAGGTGTACCGAGTTGAATCTCAAAACTATGAGCAGCCACAGTCCGTCGCGTATTTTTTATATGTACCGCTCTTGGTGGAATCGAATATAAGTCTTTTGAACACTTTCTGTGGAAGTATCTACAGAAGAGGAATAAATCTCCAACCTTTCTTCGATGTTCCAGACTATCACATTTTAGGTTGTGTTATTTTTGAGGTAAATAAATGCAAATTGATCGCAATAATATGTAGGAATGTATGAAATGTAGGAATAATATGAAAGGAATTCCAAAGTAAAAATAAATTATTACGACCATGTTGAATCTAATAGTGCCATCAATTCACCACTGGCATGGTTCGTATAAACATATACTCACCCAGGTCCATAGTTGCAGACATACTTTTTGGTGTATCCTTTAGAGGCGTCATAATAATAAGCATATCCACATCCTACTAAATTGGTATCTGCCCAGATCATCTGAAAATTTACATCCGGTTAGACAATCGTGTGTCTGAGTTATTTTGGAAATCTATAGCTTTTGCTATGAAATTAAAACGAAATTTCATATTTGACATGAGTTTTGAAATAAATGGTCGATATTTTTTGAAGGTGATTGACAGTGTTTCATGATGAATTTCACTAGTTCGGACTTCCATTGTCTAATATGTAAAATGATTTAAAATCCCCGAAACAAATGAAAAAAGAAGAATTAAAAATAAATAGCTGAAAATAACAATCATATTAGGCAAAAATAATCTGAAATGAAATAATAGTGAAATAAAATACAAGTAAAATTAAAACGATTGAACAAAAAATTAAGAAATACAAATAAATATTAACAAAAAAAGTTAAGAGATTCCAAGCCACGTTAGTTCACAACGTTTCGATTGTTAGTATCTATAATCGTCTTCGGGTGATGACTGGACTGATTCCTCCGAGAGATGACTATTTATGGGCCGTTCGAATACTTTCACTTATCCCCACTTTTCATTTTTCCGCTTCACTGGTTCAGTGGGAGATGACCGTTTGG
>WOGN01000024.1:0-41657 GCA_015342105.1 Leptinotarsa texana | reverse complement strand
TTTCTACTACTCCATCTTGATACAAAAAAGAAGGATGAGGGAATCTTCCAAAGAAAGAAAGGAAGTAAATCTATATATGGATGTGTAGATCATACAACAAAAAAAAATATATTCCCTTCAATTCAAAATTATCAACTGGTGAAGTATCATAATTTGATAATTTCTGTGTAGCATTAAGTTATTTCGAAGATAAAAATCAATGTATAAGAGCCCTAGATGGGGTACAACAAAAATTATTTCTTCTGAGCACGCACACATAAAACCATAAACAGAAGTCTCTGTCAATGGTAATGAGAAAAAACAACATTCAATTTCCTTGTGAATAATAAGAACCGTTTATATCACTGTTCATTTATTTTTTGCACATAATTTCAAACGTTGTCAATTATAGGTATTCAGTCGGCAGGGTTCCCATAAATCATAATCAAAACAAAACTAATCAATTCTCTGCGAGTATGCAAATTGTATTGTAACTAAATCATTCGAATCTGAATTATTATTAATTAATTTGATATGTTGGCAGATTGTGGTACACATAGTTGGTAAATTAGCTTTCATATGAAACATATTTCTCGGAAATAACTCATTCGATGGTAATTAGTCTGAATGTCTCTGAAATCATCAGATGAAAAATATCTAAATGAGCTTCTTCTAATATCATTAGAGGTTGTAGAAATCTAGTATAAATGGGACAGTATTCAATCACTTCGTATATCCAAACAAGGTTCCTTGACGATCATGAATTTATTGGCTGACCTCCAGTGTTCTGTATCTTCATGATAAATATTGTACTGAATCGAAAAGGGACATAAAGTCGTAATGTTATTGAAGAAAAGACTGCCTCATCGTATAATGTTATCCAAAATGCTGCTGATGAGGTAATAAGACAAAATCCTTGTTCCGAAATTCCAAGTACACCATTGAAGATGATAGTGTTCGATGTAAGTGACATTCTATATCAATATTCTTTCATACATATATCACATAGTGTACTTTTCCTATGAACGATATGTTTCAATTCCATAAAGAATATTCGTAGTTACATAGATGATACGATATCGAAATTAGAATATTATACTTTTGTGGAATATTTTTCTTAAGATATTTTGGAAAATATATGTCAGTCTCATCTGTTGAATAGATTTTAACAGTTAGTGCTAATTTCGTTCGCAAATACTCATTTTCTTCAGGATAATAAGGAATAATCACCATTAATAAGCAAATAAATGTTTACAAGTGACATCAGATGGTGACACTGATCAAAGATTTGTTTCACAAAAAAGTAATCAAATTTATTGCAATGGGTGGTACCCATTGCAAATATACATACAAATACGGCCTAACGTTTCCAAAATTGAAATAAATGTACATGTTATGGATTATGAAAATGTAGAAGTTATCCCATGTAGTTGATTCAAATGTTTCATAGATCGTATTTTCAATTGAAATTCTACAACCATACCATCATAACGTCAGTTTTTTTATCCAAAGAGTATAGAAGAGTATCACTAATATATAATATCTGAAGTGAAAAATGATATCAAAATGATGTTTGTTATTATTTTCTATGACTGCTTGTTTGAATGGATATTCCCTAATTAGTCCTGTCATAACCATATGAAAACTGAATATCTTTTGAATATTAACGACAAAAGACGGCTACTGACCACTCTACGAGAAAAAATATCGAGAGAAGTCGAGGAAAATATTTTTTACCAACGAAAAGGTGATATACGTTGAAGAGGATGACCAGGTCTTTCACACTGAGATATTTTTTTGGTCACTGCAATGAATGTATTCACTTAACACGAGAGTATGATGAATGATTAAATACATTTACTTTCAGGAAAAATGTGTACAACACAGAGTTTTATTGTATTCGTTTGAAAAAGTCCTTGTAGGACGAAACTGCAGTAACGTTAGGTACAATTACAATTGGTATAAAACATAGTAACTTTCATTTCACCTTTTTCATGATGATTTCCTACCATGGCTGCATACATCAATTTACTTTTGTTTTCATATTTTGCCTGCTTCTTCAATTAGCTGAGAATTTTCAAGTACATCCTCATATATTAAAAAATGAAGCCTTGTTTCGAAATTGAGAGTTTTCCCATCAATAAATTCAATTCCAGCATCCCAACAAAGTATTCAATAATCCATTTCCAAACATTCACAAACTGAGTACATTGTGCCCCAGGCACTTCCCACTTAAAACTGTCCCCTGTAGCTCCATTCACGTATCACATAAACATTTTAATGAAGTATGCCACTTCAGGTACAATACCAAAGTCTATTTTAATAGATGTAACATAACAGCAGTCGACACTGACACGTTCAGCTGCCAGGCAGGAAAAAGGACAACTCGATCTGACTCGAAGGGATGAGAGGAAGACGACAATCTAGGCAATCGAGTTCTCCTGGAAATATTTGTTGTATTGAAAGTGTCAACCATTGTTTGGGCTCTATTGTATCGCCGTTAGATTTGTTGGAAAAAGCCGACGCAGTCAGTTGTGGCTATCCCGAGCTCGGAATTGTAATGCTGAGATTAACAGTGTAAGTTGGGATTGAAAGGAAGTGATTGTAGTGGTATTCGACACAAATGATTGTCATATTAACTGAAATTACAGATAGAAAAAAACAAGTGGATTTTCTGATAGAAGAACATTTTTTCGAAAACATTCATTAACTATTTACGAGAAACATCCCCTTAATAGAAATCGGATTTAACTGAAAACGTCATTTCAAAGCCCACCAGTTCATTTGATTAATTCAATACTAGTGCCCCCCCCGATTTCATAGCATGTAGCACAGATAGCAGACCATATATGTCTACTTTTTTCCCGACAGTCTAACTGATAATGATGATCTTTGATGAAATTCAGTCAATACAAGTACAAAAGTATGTTCATAACTATCAGTTTTTAGTTTTAAAATAGATAAGCACCTACCAAGAAACAACACAAAACACAAATGCGACGTTATCCTTCAAAGTGATTCACTACATGAAACAAACAAAACCAACATGGTTGCCACCTTTCTTCGTACACATCATATATGACCAACATAAAACTGGATATAGTAAACTGTCCTTGAAAGATAGAAATATGCCACCGCGGACTTTTTTGTATACCTATGAAAGAAAAAGAATATATAGTGAATATTTTTGTCCGGTACGGTAGTTGCGTTCGGTAGTTTTTGAGTTTATCGCGTTCAGACAGACACACAGATGCCGTAGTGGTACTTTATTCAATAATATTGCAGATGCTGGGTTGTATTAGTAAACTAACTGAAAGTAGGATGAGCTTGATCTGAATTGTTTATGAACATATATCTAGGTTCTCTGGTATCATGAAAATCATACTGTGCTTGAAACTTCTTACCCTGCTATCAAATGCTACTATTATGATATGTTAGACACAAAATTGAAAATCATCAGACTTTCTAATGTATTTTACAGTATAGATAAATGAAAATACACTATCTTCTCTAACCTCAGTTCGTAAAACTGAAAATTAATGGATTGTGTGTGAAATGGTTTTTATTTGCTTATAAATTTACTCTATGGTCATGGGTAATTTCAAGAACACAACCCTGAATATCAAGTTACATGTGAAAATTAGCCAAATACAGTAGAATTTTGAATATTTTGAAGGTTGGTCTAGGCGTTTTTGGCAGTAATGTAACAGTAGTATTTTGGTATCTTGTTTTCAGGCGAGTTTGGATCTGAATCCCTGACTGTTTCGTCAAAAATTGCCTGTAAAATAAAAATCTGTATGTTGGTGTGGGGCGCGGCTGAGATTTCTCTCGCCGCCTGGGGTACTTCTTTTGGCGGGGGGATTTCCTGGTGAATAGTATTCTTCATGTGGCCTCGAGATTATTATAATCTCACCCCGTGACGAGGCCTTTGAGGTGTTCATTTTTTCTCGGCAGTGAGAGTGTTGACCGTCAGCATGGTTTGCAAAACGTAGCTGATCGAAAGCCGTACATAGACCGTCGACCAAGCTTATCGTATTTGCTCCTGTCGGTCATTTTGGATGGGCTGGCAGGTCTCTAGGTTTGGTGTTAGCCTTTTTGTTTTTGGGATGTCCCGGGCATCCTTGGTAATTAGTTGGGTGATCTCCCTCACAGTTGAAGCATTTCATCGGGGATTACTTCGGCTTTATATATTCGGTCGTCAGGTGGCGTCCGGCACATCTTAAACACGAAGGAACTGCTTTGCAGTTCTTTTACGAGTGTCCAAACTTTTGGCAGCGGTAGCATTACCCCAGTGTCGTTCGTGGTCTTTGTGGTTAGCTTTTTACTCTTACATTTAGGATTTCCTAGACCTCGTATATATGGCTCTGTTTTCTAGTAACGAGAATCAGTACAAGCGGGAGTGGCTTTTTGTTGTGTTTTTTCAGCCTGGCTATCGATATAATATCGAAGTCCTTGGCTTTCAAATCGTCTCTGATTTCTTCAATTTCGGGGAATTCAGGTACTCTTTGAAACACCACTCTTAAGGGCTTTACTTCTCGCGTGTGGCTATTTTGTTGAATGTTGCCCACTTATCTTTCTGTCTGATGGTAATGGGTGGTGGCTTGATTGTTTTTGGCCCGGTTGCCTGTACTGTTTTAGGCATCGCGGCATCTTCTGCGTTTATTTCGGTTTCCATAGCCTAAGGGGTACGACTTTCTTCCGATTTTTGAGGTTTTGGGACCTCGTTGGTTGCTTGTACATCTTCGTTTTCAGGGCTGTTAGCCCTGAGTTTCTTGAGTTTTCTAGACATTTCTGTTTTTTCTATTCTTGGTACCTCACTTCGTACCTAAATTTTCGTCTTAACATTTACATTGGATTTTTGTGGTTTCTTGGGAGTCTCTGTCTCCGCCGGGCGTTTATTATTGGCAATCGCCTCTTCTTCCAGGCTTTCTTCAGAAGAGTAGCCTGAGATATCACGTATCTGGTCTTATGTATCAGGGTGTAGTTTGTCATATCCGCAGTTTCTTTTCTGCTCTCGAGTTCTTGTCTTCTTTTTCGCTTAAATATATGCGTAGACACGAGTTCCTGAGGTGAAACTTCGTATAAGTCTAATAGCTTAGATAGCATTGCTAGTACCATGTCTCTCTTCTCATTACTATCATTTAATACGAAAGTATCAATGATTGCGTCCATATTAACATGTTATTACTTCGAATGCTCGAGAATGCTCAATAAATGTTAATAATTAATATCAATGTAATGTAATTAATTAGAATCAAAATTACCTGAAATGTTTTGATTCATTCTGAAAATGGGTTCAATTGATTCTGAAAAATATATATTTGTCACATGCGACAAAATTATAGCACATAAAGATACACCTGTTATACGATGTCTTATATAAATTAAAGGCGTAGTAATGATTATCTTTGAGCGAAAACCATTGAGGAAACCCAATATTACATCATTACGGAATGAACTAAATTATTCATTCAAATTAATGAAATATTCTTTGGAAACACACATCGATGAGTAAATGGTGGTCGAAATAACATCCCGCGAATTGCTAAAACATTGAGGGGAGACGCTTTTTTATTTATATCCAGCACGTGTCGATTTGAGTGATGTCTCGAATCTAGGAGCACGTGACATTATAGTCAACTATTTTTCATAAATTATTGATGGTGAACTTGTTTGAGTGAAAAATTGAGGTGATTAATATTATTTCGAAACATCACAAGTTAATTGTTCGTGTGACAGAAAAATTATTTCCGACAAAATTATGAACCTATTACAGTTGGAATATTTTCAGATGTATATTCAACAAATATGAACTCAACAACATATTTATTTGCAAAATTCATTCATAACAGTAACAATGAAAATTTTAAGTTTCATTTTGAATATCAAATACCATTCCATGTTCACAAAAAAACACATCTTTACATAATTTTTCAATTCTTGTCTACTTTTGTACATTTGAAAATCGACTGGAGTAAAATACTGCAAAGATTAAAATTTAGAAGAAAATTTCGCAAATTGATTTAACTTTCGAAAAACATCACGCAATCCGTTTCCATTTATTTTCTTTAAGGGCGACTTTGAAAACTCTTGAAGTTGAGTTGATGTATCCATTCACCAATTGGATAAGTTTCAAGTCTACTTCGGAAATAATGTCGATTTATGTCGTTGTTTAGTTCATTTCAGAATTTTTGATTATCACTGGTTTTCAAATTGCTACCAAGTATATTATTAATTGCTTTTACCAAACTATACTCCCTTTAAATAAAATGAATCAAAATATGTTTTTCGAATACCTTTTCATTATCTAGGTAATATTCCGCACAAATTCCGAAAACAAATGGAAAATAAATTAACTCTACAACAATTTAATGAATGGCGATATTAAATTAAATTACACAGATAAACGTGAACCAGTATTCCATACGAATCTGTTTATAATCGAACAGTTGTTGTATGCTTATTACACGCCTCACTAAGTGATAAGCAAACATGCACAGTGGTAGTTCCGATCATAATTGCATTGTAATATATCCAAAGTCACACGTAACACTGATAAGTTCTTAATTTATAGAGATAAAAGTTGAGGCAGATTTATGACATAAAGAATCAACGTGCTGGGGCGATTGACAAGAAATTATCATTGACAATTCGAATATAGAAATTCAAAACCGTCTATATAAACCGTATCTGAAGACTGTATCAAGGAGATTAGATACTTCTAATCTATAGCTTTCAGAATATACCAATACTCTAACAGAGTATTGGTATATTCATGGGATATTTCTTTCCCGCTGTGGCTTTGTTCACAAGATGGAGCTGTTACTAATTAACAATCATTTTTTAAGACGAAGGTTTTATACAGTAATCCAAGTCGCATTGAAACTAATCGTGTCCCAGGTCCTTTTCTGTAGATAGATAGATAGATAGGTAGATAGGTAGATAGGTCGCATCTCTCCTGCACTAATTAAAGGTAATGCCTTGAAAGCGGTCTAAAGGTTATCTACTCGAACGATTTCAGCATGGTCCTGCTGCTGAATGAACAAGAAATATCTGCGTGAATAACCTAGCATGGTATTAGCCTGGAAAATAGTTGTTTCTGATAGGCATTTACCAGAATATACGATGTATATATGAATATTTTGATATTTTATTGAGATACTTGATATTCAAGTACCACTTTATTGTGAGATTTTCACGTTATTCTATAGCAAAACACTTGTTGCGGTTACCTGAACTGTTTAGTGAAAATCTGTTACATGAATACTATTTTTCGGTCTTAGTATCAAGTGATTTATTCACTCTGGCTTGTTTGAACTGGAATGCACTTTATATTGAAAATGATGTAGACCAAATGAGTTATAATACTGATGTGACAAGAACCATATCGGAATACAAAATGTGTTTTATTTTTTCCAGTGAAATTTTATTTTTGAATTTTTTTTAATGATAAATGACGAAAATGTTAAAGTTACAATGGAGTGCAATAAATTTCACTCAAATGATCTATTGGTTTACTTTGAACAATTAATTGTTGAGAGCTAGATAGAGTAACAAAGACTTTTTCTACATTACCCCGACCGAATACCGATTAATGGATCGTTTGTAGGATAGGGACTTGATTGTGAATGTATTCTAGTCTTAAATTATTTGTGATAGAGATAGACTCATTACAAAGGGTTCTGGAACCCCCCCCCCAAAAAAAACGATCAATTTGGAAATCAGACTCCAATATTGATCCAATTGAAAAGCATGTATTCAATGAAAACATCACTTTTACCGCTGAACGAAAATATAAAATGACTTATTTCTCCAATATGAAATGAAAGAAGAAATCTGAAAAAAAAAACGAATAGTAAGCATATGAATTTTAAATTCATCTCTCATAGTAAGTATTTCATCATTTCGAAATATATTTTGCATAATTGGGGTTTTGGGGATGCTAAATATGACTGTGAAATCTATTTTGAATCATATCAACACCACTACAATTTTTAAAAAACATGAAACAGTATGGCATTGCGAAACCAATATTTTTCACAAATGGAATTGTATTATTTTGGTACGTCCAGCAACTTTCCAAATCTTATCTTCAACAAGAAAGATGTGGGAGTATTGCCATTAAAAGTAGTACACATTGTATATAACCGAATATCAGAGTACATCTGATCAGGACTTGGAAGAACTTCAATTCAAAGGTTTCCAGCTATGATCCTCATATCGCGGAAGTTAATTCGTATTCAAAACCTAACAAAACCAAGTATTTTGCGTTGAGAAGTTAAATTGTGTAGAAACAAAAAGCGCAGAACATAAACAACTGAAGAACAGTTCCATGGTATTATCACAAAAGCTGTTGCGGTGCCACAAAAGCCTCGAGCCGTTCGGGCGTGCTTGAAAGCTTAGCGCAGTAAAGCGAGTGGCGCATTAAGCTTGTTCATTGAGCTTCAGATTATAGCTTCTTGTCCTATGGCGGGTCGTGGCCAACATTGCTGCACTTTTATATTTCCTTTACGAGCAGCCATCTTACGTTGGAGCTTTTATCGAGCTGGCCGTGTGATTAAACTGATTTCGCTTTAGCTTTCTGTAAAACGCTTTGGCGAATGGTAAGTGTTAGTTGTTACTGCTGATGGCAGTTACTTCTTATTTTATATATTTTCATTTTTATGTTGGAGATGAAAAGAGATATGTTTTATGTATCTGTCAACGAAGTTAAAAATATTTTGAATGAGTTTTTAGTTTGAACAAATAATATAGTTTTTTCTTAGAATCATGTTTTACTAACAATAATCACAGTCACCCATCAGATCTTGAAAGGTTGTCTTCAGCATACATGTATTTTTTGTATGTACATGGGTCTGTCCATACAATTGTGTAGTCAGTTTTCTGGCATGATGGGCATACATCTCTCATTTTTGATGTCGGAAAAACTTCATTTTCCAAGTATCCCCAGACAAAAAATGTAAAGCAGTAAAGTCTAAGGATCGAGTTGGCTAGGCAATCCATTTTGTTCTTAATATTGCATTGGAATGTTCCTTTACTATTGCTGTGTACCATTCAAATTCTCGCAATAGGGAGGACATAGGACGTTTGTTTCTAGAATTCACAGCCAAAAATTTATTACGAACCTTACATGAAAATTATAATTATAATAATACTATTTATTAATCCAATAAAGTCACATGCAGACATAAGATAAGTCAAATTAGTAGTTAAAAAGAGTAGTGGTAGTTAAAAGTGGTAGTATCTGGTGTATAAACTGAGAGTATTGATATAAGTGAATTATATAACATTGAAACTAGACTGAAATTAAATTAAAAAATTCATTCTATTTGTACAAGGGAGTCCGAATGAGTTATTATTTTGACAGTTGGTTCGGTGTTTTCTATCATGTGCAAAGCATGCTATTTCCAGTATATACAGGTTGACCACTGTTAAAATGCCTAGGCGTTTAAAAAGTGGTTTGCATAGTTCAAGATAATGAGAAGAGGTCATACATCTAATTAGCCGTTTTGGGAGTCAGTGTATTATTCACTGCAGAAAAAGTCCCCCACATCCAGATACCATTGAGTCATTTAAAAATTCTCTTAGAGTTTTGAGAAGATAAAATTATTGACCCCGAGTGGATATTAGCAACTCCCTTTCAGGTTTTTGTCTAGGTATACCCCTAAAAATTTAGTTGAGCTGTTTTGTATGAGGTGCTGTGGTTCTATAATTATAGTATATATATGGTCTATAGATTTTTGCCGTGGGTGAACATTTATGAAGTTCGTTTTGGTTGTGTTCAGGACCAGATTATTAGCAGAAAAGCATTCACTTGCCTTTTTCAGGGCAAGGTTTGCTTTTGCTTCTGTATCTAGGGAATCTGAACCAGTTATTAGAAAATTAGTGTCATCTGCATACATTGTAACACTGGTCTCCAGGGTAGCATGGTAAATTATTAGTGTACAGAATAAATAGTATAGGCCCAAGTATGGAGCCTTGAGGTACACCTATATTGATGGTAGAAGTTTCTGATCTGACTTTTTTGTTTTGGTTATCATTACTATTCATTTCAACATATTGTTTTCTATTTTTTAGGTACGATTAGTTTATCCATGTAAATATTCATTTGTATTATTCCACCTAAGATGGATATTTCTGATAAATCAACCATAGTTAATGAATTTTGATTCGTCTATCCATATTATTTTACACATTTCCAACTTCTCTATTTCTACTTCATAACCATTTGCATCCACTCAACCACTACAATCTAAGAAACACTGAGCAATCAATATGAAGAGAAATTATTATTTTTTAAATAATGACTAAGCTATTTATGACCAGCACCAGTGGATGGATTTCTTAATCAGTAATTCGCAAAACATTGATCAGTGTGCTCTACATTTCAATAATCCCAAAGAATTGAAATATCAAAATCATTTTCCAACAGAAAGGGATATATTTTTGCGAAAGGATAATATTTGAAAGATTACCACATTTTTAGTAGCCAAAACCGTTCTTTCAGAAAAATCAATACCACCTATTGAAGAAAGCACCTGATCTATCTAAAATCATCTTCTCGTGAATATTTTATATCTTCAACTGCTATCAACTAACAAGTAACAGTGGGGCAGTCATTCAAATCATAAATACCCTCCTACTTTTCGAGAAATATTAATTTGGAATGCAATTTGGCAATAAATTCATCGAAAATTGCTATCACCTAGTGAAACATCGCAATTATTCGATTTTTATTTATGGCTGATTTCAAGTAAACAATGTTCAGGAAAACAACAATTTCAAAAAAAGGTATTTCATTCGGTGGAAAATTATATAGAATTTTTTTATTAGATGGAAATTATCAAATCAAAATTAGAGTTAAAATGATGGAAAATGATGAGGATATAAGTCGCCAAGTTTTTATTCACCAAAAACAGAAGAGAATCAAATTCCGCCAACCAAATGAAAATTCATGTTCTTGTGATTCCATATATTTTCAAAGGCTGAAGTCGAAATATATATTCAAATGTCAATTTGCATCCCAAACACAACCGAAAAAATTCCCTTTGTAAAGGCATTAATCATAACATCAATGAGCTACTTTATAAACAAACGCGAAACCCGCAACTCAAACTAATAAGTCTCATTGCAAATTAGATTACAGGATCCAGAGCTTTGTGCTTTGGTAATCCACCAGCAGAAAGCTTTGCGGCCCAAGTGAAATCTCGACATCTCTCCTTTGGCGCGTTCGATTCCGAAGAGGAGGAACGAGCTGGTCGATCCGTCACTACGGCCACTTAACTGCGGCTTCCTGTGTTCCTGTAATTGTTCCGCAAATTATATTTGTGGATAGAACTATAAGCACTCCGTGAGGCAAATATGGTTATTGCTGACGTGAGCGGGGTGTGCTTTTGATGGAGATGAGAAAGTTCCCTTGTAATTTGATGGTCCGATTTGATACACATCACAACAAGGATGTGGAGACAAAATTAATTTCGTAGGTACTTGATATATAATTAGCAATTGGGTTTCTCTTCAATATCATTTATTGAGGTCGAAGATGATAATACGATTGGAATTGGCTCCAGATGTATCTTTTGTTTCACCAACAAGAAGAAGTATAAGGAAAAAACTGATTCCTTAATGTTTGTCGTCATGAATATTTGGGACAGTTGAGAAAATGTCAACTCTCAGTCGGTGTAAATGAAAAAAAAAAATTAAGTCAATCAATGTTAAACTCAGAATTATTTTTCTCTCTATGGTAGTTATTAGAAACCTTGAGTGACTTGAGTCGTCAAAAATGGTATACAGACATCACACATATCGTAAAACTTTTTGGAGTCATACTACTCCAACTGTTCACGAAAAATGTAGGAAACTTCTAGAAAGCTTTTTTCATGAAAGCTAATCTCTTAAACAATTCCTTATTCAATTCACGACCGTCCTTGAGAAACACTTTGTTCACATTATTTTTCAACACACCAGATTTGCACGAAACAATTAATAACGTATTGAATTTTAACCAAATTGCTTTCATGAGCAGACAATTCTACCCAATTTTAATTTTGAACAATCAAGTATTCATCGGTTTTATTCGTGTTCTTTCCTCTTTTACAAGTAATGTATCAAGAGAGCATGAATGTTTTTGTACCTCTTACCCACTTTCCGTTAGTACCTTTCAACTACTTACATGAATTTCTTACAATTATAAATTTATAGCTTCAGAAGAGTACCTGAAATAAAACCGATAAGGTCTCGATAACTTGAACATCTCCAAACTATTACTACTACTACTATACAATTGAAAATATGCACAAATTGTTCTTAGTGGGGTAAACCGTATTCAGAATCTTTAAAACAGGAGTAATGACCGATACTAGTCAACAAATATAAAATTATCGTGGAAAATAGACACAAGTGTGTTTTTATAGTGTAATCTCAGTGCGTGTTCAGAACAAAACATGTCAAAGAATTAATTAATTGGTAAGAATCTATTAATTGAATAAAACTGGCCGATACTTGATGAAAATCTATATTAAAACTAACTTATACACTTTATTGTAGAACCCTTTATAGAGATAATCATACAATACGGTGTATTAGTTGGATTTAAGGAATTCACAAAAATAAAAACATTCAAATATTCAACAGGTGGACAAATCACTTGATTCATAAAAATGTTATGTTATGAAAATTGAACTTTCATTGATGTACAATGCAATGTAGAATCAAGATTATTTGACAAATTTGATGTCCGATCATGAAACACCTAAAGTGCATGTGTGATAAAAGACAACTACCGGAGGACCTGGTGGAAATGAGTGACAATAGAATAATAATATGCAAAACAGCAATGATATTATTAATTTTTGAACAATAATAATGGTGAATAACATTCAGAATTATTATCCATATTTGCGAGATTTTGAGATGTTTGAAATGTCTTTTTCTAGGACTAATAATATAGCGATTGTTTTAGAAAATGTATCATATATGAAAAATTCTGAAAAATCCAAGATTCATGGATTCGTATATACTGTTAAAATAATTGTCACTATTCATAGACAAGAGCATGTAAAATATATTTTTTCTCTATAGCAAAAAACTTTGAAAATGTTCATCAAGAATTAGCTTCAAATAACAAAAACTTCGAAACTACTAAAAGGTAATAAAATCAGTTTTCATCCATTATCCTGATATTCACTACATGTTATCCCTTGGGATAAGGTCGTAAGAATAATCTATTATATCGATATTCCCTGGGGTTGGAGCTGAAACGCCGGATGGTTGTTCTTTTGCTGTTTGTTCCCTTCCATAATAAACTCTGTACAATATCCCCACTTCTATTCATTCGTTTACTAGAGGTTTGGAAATTACGTTCAATTGGCTTTAAAGTGGGTGTACATAATTTTCAATATTTCACGGTTAATGGTGAAATGAGCAGAATGCAACTATGCTATTTCTTTTTTATGTGAACCTAATAGAGAAGCGAATGTTTATTTCTCCTAGCGTAATAACCTCGTCGAATATGTCACAGAATACTGTTTTTTAAACTTATCAAATCCACATATGAGAAACCAGTGGTAAGGTTCAAATTTTTTCGAAACTTTTTTTGGGTTTTTTTCCAAATGAAAATCAATCGGTAATTCGTATATAGAGTTATCAATTCCTATCCTCAAATAAATAGTATTTAAAATATGGAATGGAAGAATTCTCAGCATATATTTCAGTCTTTATTTAATCAGAGAAATTCAATTCTTGTCAGAAACCATTTATTTGCCAAGAAAATGACCAAGTTAGTTGGATTTCAGCTTTCATCTCAAGAGGACATATAAAAATAAATTCATATATCTGGCTTTTCGTTTATTAGTATATTACATTAAATATAGTGGAATACGGCAATTTTGATACTGAATGAAATACGGATAAAACAGTTGAATTTTACAGAAATTTTCTACTCAAAAAATGATGGATGTAATCATTGAATTCTACTCAGTTCATTACAGACACACCTCATATTCTTTCTTGAAAAATTTATTTTCCACAAACTTGGGATTTGGGAGGTTTTTTGAAGATGAAACTGAAAAGTTTGGCGTAGAATGGATTCAACACAAACACTATGTCCAAAACTGCAAAGCTATTTTTGAATTTAGCAACCAAATTGGTCACATCAATTGATAAACTATACTTCGAGAAGAGTGTTGCAGTTTTGTTGTGTAAGCGCAATGCTTGTAATGAACCCTTGAGGTTGCTTCACATGTTGGTACGTCTGAAAATAGTTTTTCCAAGGCGTAAAATTTAGCCGTACAAAGCATAGCTGTTTCAAAAATGATCAGATGATGTATTGTATCACTAGAAATGTTGTCTTTTTTGATGAAGCAAAATTTTATTCAAATGGTATTGTTAATACAAATATTTCCTTTACTGAATAGTTTAAAATTCGTATTGGATGATGGATGCGCATATACAAGGTCCCAAAAAACTTATGTGGGTGATGATTTGTCCAATAATTGGGTTGAACTATGCAAATTATTTTCTATTTCAGGAGTATTTCATTCTACAACAGAAGAATGCACCTGATCACAAAATTAAATTGTAGTAAAACGGTATGCTTTTCACATTGGCCACGATGAGTTAGGAAATACTTCTATCAAATATTTCCTTATTGGTGAATTGACATACGAGGACCTAGTGAAAGGCCAGGATTACCAGATTCAATCATGCTGGAATACTGAGAAAAGACGAGTCTATTTCAAGAGACCGGAAAATATTTGTGTGCTGACAAAAATCAAGAAATCCACTCAATAACCCTAGAAATAGTGGGCAACAAATTGAATATTTTATCTGATTCTTTGAATATAACGCAAACAAATGACAATTTTAACGTCAAAATCGGCTTTATCAAGCAATGTCAAGAACTTTCGTCATCAATTATAGATAATTTGTCTGTTACTTTTGGGATACACTGTATAAATAACCAACGTGAATAATACATTTTTCCATCTATCCAATATAGTTTTCGTGTAATACAGTTGTCAAAAATATACGATATGAAGTACAACAGAAATTACATTGACTATCGTATCAAGCCAAATATACTTCGCCTCTGAAACCATCAGTAAAGACATCAATCGCGAGGAATGCCCCTCGGCAATCCTCAAATAATTTCCCAAATGAGATTACCATCCTCTAAAAATCCTCGATAACATATGAAGTCAGCGAGTCTCAAGGGGCGTCAAAACAGACGCTTGAAATGTACGATTGAAGCAATGGGATGTAAGTAATTGTATACAGTGCAAGCATCTGGCAGAAGGGGCTCTATTTGCTACTCAGTCGGTGAGATAATGCGCTTAAAGATACCGCACCCCCACGAATACTGGGGGTTAGCACTTCTGTTCCTATTAGTTTTCGGTTTGGATAAGATTGTCTAATAATTTGCTGCGAACATACCGTTTTATTGAATAAGATTGTGTTTTCATCACGTAGGAGATATATGCACAAATAGAATTCATGTTTCTGTAGAAATTCGATTAATTTGGGTAACTTCGTGATTTGAGGATTGACTATATTATTTAACAACATGAAATCTGAAAAGACGCAAACTGCTGGATTATAAATATACAAAAAGCTCTGGCCCATTTGCATATTTAATGATTTTTCAACATTATTCAACCAAACGAACAGGAGTAAAGTGGACGCGGGCAATTGGAGAGTCCCTATAAGTATTCTGGGTGCATATGGTCTCAGTAGCAATCATTTATACAAACTATAGTCATTGCTGAAATTTGTTCTAGTTATATGCATTTATTTTGACCTAAATACGATCATTCGACCGAACGACTAAACGGAAACATAAACATCAATATACATAAATTTATCCTAATAACTAACAAGATTCATACATTCATTCTAACAACTGAGATATATTCATCCTAAAAACTAGAGGAAAACGCATCCATTCATCCCAATAACTAACGGAGATACATACATTTTAAATCAGATGAATTTATTAATTGATATCGAAGTATCCAAGAATGATGATTTCTTAGAGTTTCTCAAACAGTTACTAGATATTTAGGTACGCCCGGGTAGCAGACATAACTTGACCAAACCTCAGACTCAGACCTCAGACATGACAGTATTAAGGAGAGATTATGCTAAACATTTTCACAATCATAAATGAGACTAACCTCTGAAACTGACTGATTTTTTTCATTCATTGTTTCGTATGTCATTTAAATAATTATCAAAGAAAAAACGTAGTATCCAGCATGAGTATCTCATGCTGGATACTACGAATTCAATAGACGCTGCAATTCTACCCAAGCTCACCCGATATTACAAATATGAGTTTTTCTTTTCACTATGTTGAAAGTATTCACTTGATGTTCGATGTTTGTTCAGTTCTTAGAAGTAATTGGAAATAACTTCGACGAATTTGTTCGAAATCATCCGGTTCGCGGAAATAGCAATGGAATTAGTGTTGATTTTTAGATTACTGCGGGCTAATACTATCCTACCGACTGCGCCAATTAAGTTTGGGAGCTTCCATAATTGATTTTAAAAATAAAACTGTTTCCGATAAACTTAAAATTGAGTTACAATTATATTTCATTAGCAATTTCAAAGGTACAATTATAACTGAACTAAAACAAAAAAACTCATATTCACAATATCGGGTAAGTTTGGGTAGAATTGAATTCCTGATATCCAGCGTGAGATACCTTATGTAAATACACTCCATGAAATGGCCTTGGCTATATCTATAACATGGGTTGTCCATACAAAACTAATGTAGGTATATGATCTTCGTCACTAGTATACATTTCATCTATTTGTTAATAATGTCAGATCAATATTTCAGTAAGGACTACTGCTCTCTTGTAAGATGACATCCATATTTCAGCAAATTTTTCAATTTTTTTATTCACTGGGTTATAATTGAAAAAATCAATTTCCATGTGAAGGAGAGAAAAATGATTTTCCAAAATAGTTAACGACTTATATCATTGAAACCATAGAGGATTCCAGCACTGTGATGAGAAAATCATTTGATATTATCTAGCAAACTATTTTTCAGTTGGAAAAAATAACACAGAGAATACCGTCTCACAAAGAATACCTTCTGAAACTTGATGATCTTAGTAATGAATATGAGAAATAAACCAAAAGATGTCTATCGTAATTATAGAATTCCCTAAAGATCCCTGTATATACTGGCTCAATTGAAAAAATAGCCTCATTGTTTCTGAAGATCGAATGATCTAAATAGACAATACAATTATACATTTATATTTTTTTAAATGGCTTTTCAAATCAAACTGTTAGTATCTCGTTAACAAGGTATTTTTTCTGTCTAGCCAGTAATAAAACTATCGATATATCTATGTTTTATCACGTGCTCCTTGCAAAATTCACATTCGCAGATGATTCAGTATGAAATGCAGTTCTCACATTGTCACTTTTTTCTCACCGTCAGCACATAAATAGTATTCGAGAAGATGTTTGTTTTGATTTTCAATACTTTCGATTGCTTTCATTTTATATGTGGATACTAGCAGTTTTTACCTCTGATTGATTGCATACATATTCTTATCAATCCATTATTCTGATCACTACTTCTGATTCTGTATTACGATTTCTGTATCAGAGTCATTAATTCGTATACTTATATCCATCTGATTCACTCACGAAACACCTAAAATTTGTTTTAAATATGTTAACCAGCTCTCGCATCCCTACGAACGACAACCCTCAGAAGTCGAAACTTGTACGAGCTGAGGATTAACTCTTACCTTTTAACGTGTTATTTCTAACGCGGGCTCAATGTATTCATTCATTTTGAGTTACATTTTGGCTCACAGAGACAGGCTTGTCTGGCCATCAGTGGTGCCATCAGTCAGTCCTTCTAGACCTACCTCCTCTCCACATTTTTCTGGAGAGAGGCTAGATGGACTGCATAAAGACTTATGCACATTGCCAATTGCACAAATTAATTCAATGCAGTATGCAACAGACTGTTGGTTGACACTGGAAGTCACATAATTATGGAAATGACCTCTGACTTTATGCCTCCAACTGCTCTAGTAGTGGATGTTTCATCTTTAGTCGAATTAAAGAAATATACGCTCAGGAAAATAGAAAATATTTTAATCATTCCCAAATATGATTTCATATTTTTTCCACAAAATATGGATAATTCCATACATTATAAATGACAACCAAAAATTTTAGCGCTGAACTAAATCAAATACTCATATTGATGCGTCATTTCATGAAGCTGAACCCCCTGCATTCTATTCAACAATTACTTTCAGCTCAATGCCTTTCTCAGTTCTTTTAGCGACATACGGTGCTGGTAGTGTTAACGCACATATTGCTCTAAACATGTGTATTGAGATGTGCTGATATCGTTAAGTGCTGTGCATTTATTCACTCATGTATTTAATTTCGTATTCGGTGAATAAATCTGGCTAGTTGATAGAATGACATGTTCATTGATTGCGATGCGAATTCAGATAACTCTGGGGTATCAATGTACTAAATTAGAAATAATTCATGGTATTGAAATTCAAAACTTTCTTTTTGGAGATTGAGAAGTGATTGTAAAATTAACAAATCCCAATGGTGGATTCAAAATTCATACACTTTCTTCGCGATGTTTTATTATGTTCATGCATAATAAAAACATCAAAATGCTATAATAAAGAAAAAAAGATTAAAACTTTTTATGTTTTTACCACTTTTATTTGTAACTAACGTTACTGCAGTTTCTTCCAATAAGGACATTTTCGAACTTATACATTACGTTTAATGTCTAATGTATAAGTTTGAAAATGTCCTATGTTTTTTACCACTTTCATTTTAACTAACGTTACTGCAGTTTTTTCCTATAAGGGCATTTTCAAACATTTCAAAACATAGAATATGTTTTTCACCACTTCTATTTGTAATTAGCATTACTGCAGTTTCGTCCTATGAAGACATTTTCAAACTTATACATTTAGTTTAATTTTTAATGTGTAAGTTTGAAAATCCTCATAGGGCGGTAAAATGCATATCTATGTATTTTACCACTTTCATTTGTAACTAGCGTTACTGCAGTTTCGTTGTATAAGGACGTCCTATAAGGACGAAACTGCATAAATGTCCTTATAGGATGAAAGTACAGTAACATTAGTTCCAAATAGAAAGTTTCAATTCTCTTTTCTTCATTATGAGTTCCTTCCACGTAGTAACGGCTACATCCATCAATGTATTGAAAATTGTATAAAAAGACAACTCAAAACAATTCTAGTACTCACAAACCTCAACCAAATATTTTTTCAGTTATATAAAACTAGGCGAATCTAATATTCAGTATACAAAGACATAGTGTCCTTTCGATTGAAGTACTTTAGTGAACCCTCAAATCTAACCTCATGTTAGAAAGTACAACTGAGGAATTATCATGATTGTTTTAATTTTTGTACTTTGTATTACCCATATTCTAATCAACAAGTTCAAAAACATGACAAATAGAGATAAAGGTCCTAAAAATATGAGCGATAGCTCTTTCGATTCGGAATCACCTGTAGAATGATGTTTTCGAAGGAGTTTGGTGCAGGTAAAAAATTGCAATTGTTATTAACAAAATAAGATTTAAAAAATGGTATTTACTTTTTCGTTAATAACTCAAACAATATTATTATGTAAGCAATTTTGAAAAAAGCTCGTTAAAGAGGAGGAAATTTCCGATAAAAAAGTTGGAATTCCTGAAACTCTATCTGCATTATTTATAATTTTAATTTGACGTTCAAAATAGGGTTCCCCACGGATGTTACGGCATGCACGCGCTGCCGCTAAAGAGTTTATCAAAAGAAATAATTTTTTATAACATAAAAAGTCATTCTATCAATTTGAAAAAAATCTAGTACCTTCTCAACACTTGAATGAATCTAGTCCGTTTTTTATTTATTATAATATAATTTTTTATGGTACTTTTTTATATATAGCTGTTTTAATTATTTTTTTTCAGTTTCAGAAAAAAAAATATAACGTTGGTCAATATTTGTTCATAACAAATTGTTAAACTAATAAACAATCAAATAATAAATAAACTTTTTTTTTTGACAAACCGTGAAGTGTAAATTATGATTTTTTAAAGCAAAATTATTTCTTAACTAAATATTTGAACAATCTAAATATAAAAAAATCGATTTCAAACAATTGAAAATATAAATTAAGAAAAAAAATAGCAAAACAGGATTTTCAAAAATATTGAATTTCTCTATTTGTTTAAAACAATTCAATAAACAAATTACGTAAAAAATCATATCCTATGTTAATAACTACCATTGTATGTTGTGAAAACGGACATAGCTAATTATCAATTGAAAAAAAAAATTATCAACAATTTTTAGATATTTCATTTTGTACACTATGTCGAAGAAATGTTTACAAGTGGTACAAGCTTTTCACAGTAGATCGAGAAAATGCAAATGACGACACTCGCCCTGGACGCCCCATTACATCAACAACTGATAAAATTATTAAGTAAGTGAATAAAATTGCTATGGAAAATCGTGGACTCACTATTAGAACAGTTTCTGATGATGTTGGCATAACGGTTGGCTCATGCATTGCAATTATTTCGGAAGTTTTGTGCAGAAGCATGTTGCAGCGAAGTTCGTTCTAAAATTGCTGAATTTTGATCATGGAATAGTTCAATGACCTCAACAGTGATTCATATTTGTTTGAAATGGCCATAACTGGTGACGATCCATGGGTATATGTTAATCACGTCGAAAGTCCAATCGTTTCAGTGGAAGAGTCCAGGAGAGCGAAGACCAATAAAGCACGCCAAGTTGGATCAAAGGTCAAGGTTTTGCTCACTGTTTTCTTTAATTACCGTGACTTTAATTACCTTGTCATATGATTATACGGACAATAAGGAATATTATCTTGAAGTTTTGAGCCGCTTGCGAGAAGCAGTACGAAAAAAACGTCCACCGGTACTGTGGAAAAACATTCCGTGGCTTTTGCATCACGATAAGGCACATGCTCCATCGTCATTGCTTGCTCGCATTTTTTTGGTCAAAATCAACACCGTTAGCATGCCTCAAACATCATATTCACTGGATTTGGCCCACTGTGACTTTTTCCTGTTCCCAAGATTGACGAGACCCATTAAAGGACGGCGTTTTGCGACTATTGAGGAGATGCAAACCGATTCACCCAGTGAGCTCGAGGACTTAACTAAAAGTGCATATTAGAACTGCTTCGAGGCTTGAAAAAAACCCTGGTATATATAACTAAAAAGAACAACTTCGAAGGGAATAAAATAGAAATTGATGATTAAATAAATATTTTTTGAGAAAAATGAAACTTCAGCTTATTTTTCGAACAGACCTCGTTCATCTTCCTCTGCTTATAGATCTGTCTAATAATGTTCCTGTCATGAATTATTCCATGGGTGGAATGAGTAGAAAATATATAAAAATATAAACACAAATTCTACCACATGACGTGGTGGAAACTCTTGGAAATGTCACGGCTCTTCCTCCATCCAGTCGATGAAAAACCTCTCCGACACCGAATCATTACGGTATAATTCCGAAAGGCGATAGCAATTCGAAACGACCTTTAACTCGGAATAGAGGAAAACTTAAGGTAAAAGTAAAGAAAGAGTAAGAAAGACGGTCTCGAACGTCGGCAGGGGAATTCGACAACGAGAGGCGCTAGGGTTGAGGGTTGAGAATGAACAGGAGAAAATCAATAAGAGAAGAAAGCCGGTTCCGGAACGCTCGGCTGATTCTCAGATTCGTGAAATCGAGCTCGAACCGATATCCGCTGCGCTCGACGGTGCTGCAAAATGGAGAGGAACTCCTGCTTGGGACGACTGTCATAAACGCATGACTTTTGCTGAGTCAATTTTTGAATGATTATCCGAATACGCTATGACCTTGAGAAAAAGTTTTTTTTCTTGAACACACCTAATAAAGCAGTGGTAGTATATTTAAATCGAACCATAATTTTCGCCTCTGTTGACAAAAATTTCATACGGTACCACTAACTTTCGTTAGTGGTACCGTATATAAAAATTACGATTTCCTTAAAGAGTGTATCACATCATGATTTCATTCGATATGAAGTGAATATTTGAAGTGATTGACAAATATTCCGTAAAAGTTCCAGATATGAATGCATTGTGCTTTTTATAATTATGCAGGAATAATATACTAACCCGAAGCAGGACGTTTCAAAGTTATGTTTCTTCAAATGATACCTATGTTATATACTTTTCGTAGGTATTTGAATTTTGTCGGTGAATTATTTGAAAAATACAAGAACATATTAGATTTAGTATAGACTAATGAATTGACCAGTTTACTCACAAAGAGTGGGTTAATCAAAATTCAATTTTTTTTTAGTTTTTTCAAACAGAACACCGTATATTTCCTCACACACATGATCTTCGGAATAAAAATAATGTTGGAATTATCCTCCAGTAGGCAGAGCCTATTATTACGTTTCTTAACAGCTCCAAGTAAAATTTTTGATTATAAAAATAATAAAAATATTTTACAGAAAAAGGAAAAATTGGAATATCAGATTACAATAATGGAACTAATATTGAAAATAATGTGAATACAATAACCAATTGAATTGATATCAATGCAAGAAACTGTAGGGGTCCGTTTACACTCGTCAGCAAAATAAGCAATTGATAACCTCTCTCAGGTTAGATTTGAGTTTTCCATATGATACCTAGGGATCTTTGTGTATTGATTATTGTGTATTGACATGGAAAATAATTTTTCGCGGACGAATACCTGGCGTTGGAACATAAAAGTAGATTTGACTGGTGAGAAAAATGCTATTTACTTGGAGTAATTGTATTAAACAAATATTTTATTCTGGTAATGTCTGTAAACTCAAAAGTGGAAAGTTCTAAGGAACCAAGTTGTTTATTAGCTTCATTAGTGGTATTTCCAATGTGTACGTTGAATTTCAGGTCACTTTGGAAGAGGACCCCGGGGTCACGTTTTTCTTGAATCCTTTCTAAAAGTTTATTCTGCATTATATAAACAAAGTGATGTGGAATCTCACTCCTGCTGAACAATTTATTATCCCTGGATCGATTAGTTATTTTATCTATATCGTTTGGAGTTCAAGATAGTCATTTTGGTCTGGGATGTTTCTGAGCATTCTGAAACCAACAGCATTCCTATGATATTTTTACGGGAGGTCATTGATGAAAATTAAAAAGAGCAATGGGTCTAGATTGGACCCTTGGGTTATATCGCATACCGTGCACTTGTGGTAAGGTACACATCAGAAACACCAAAAGATCCCTAGAAACAAGGCTGAAGGAGCATGAAGAAACTGCGACTAGGCCAAACGGACAAGTTTATGACGAACATGCACTCAGTGAAAAAACCACAGAACACGAAACTCACTGCCCCCAACCAGGGATACCATAGCCGACTGGTACCATAGCCGACTGGTACGGGAAACAATAGAGACCCACAAACAAGCGTATAATGTCTACAGAAAAGAAAGCTGTAAACCTCAACCGAATATTCTGAGAAGTTCTGAGAAGTTCAAGAGTAGGAAACAGCATGATGGAAGGTAGAAAACGGTCGATAAATGTTATTGACAATGTACCTAATTCAGGTACAGGTATTAGCACACCAAACTACCTGAGTCAACATAAATACGCCTTACGCAGCCGTAATATCGTCATCGGATACTACTTAGGATGTATAAACCTCTGAAGAAGCTAGCCACTGGCGCCAACGAAACGTCAGGAAGAAATTCCAAAAATCGACGGCTTTCAAACCCGAAAAATAGTGATACTTGGTCTATATATAATATAATAACAAATTTAGTAAGGAGAGCAATATTTCAAATTAATTTGACAGGTAGTTGGCATTACAACAAATCGTATTATTGTTTATATTCGGGCATGTTTCATACTTGACACTATCGGCTATTATTTTTTTTAAATGGGTAATTCAATGTTTGAGAGAACCCTTATAATTTTTTTATTTTCCTCATGTACGATACGAGCTTATTAATGTTCACCTCATTGAATGTAATTTAGTAAGAGTAAAAGCAAAAGAAAACGTCTTCATTTCGCCTAAAACGCAAACTTTGCAACAAGGGTATTCGTTCTTTAAAGTGTACAATAAAAAGCGAGTTACTTAGATGGCAAACGATACGCTCGAGTAACGAACGAGGGTGTGGCGATATTCGGGGGTTCCGATCAAGTGCTGATTTTATAACTTTCACCCTCGACGAGCAGAGCGGAGACCGACACTCAAATACGAAACTGGATGTCATAATCGTACCATAAAGAAATATAAATGTTCATATTATAACACCAAAAATTATAATAAGATGATATTGAACTGAGTCAATTCGATAAAAAAAATTATAGTATCAAACAGATTGATATCTTCTCGAAATCTAATTATTGGTCTATTGTTATTCACAAGATATAACTATTATTACAGCTGCCGAACTGAGTTATAGCTAGTGAGAAGTCCCTCCCTCAAGATGTGCAGTAGATGTGTGGAAATCTGTTATCAGTCTGTTAGATTATTCGAGCCGTAAACGGAAAATTACAACAAAAGTTTCTATTCATTTTTTCATTATACTTTTTTTGTCATACACCTACCCAAACTTTACGCAGATACGATTTCTACCACCGGCCATGACTCAACTCGTTTTACTGCAGCAGAAGAATGAGGTAATGATAGGATTTCTTCCACTAGGATAGAAAAATGAGGAAATAATGGACCACAGGTGCCATTTTCAGCCTTAAAAATATTTTTCGAGAATTTTTCGAAGGAATTTAATCAATTTGCTTAAAATGGTCCATATTAGCAAGCAAAAGCCATTTGGAATTAGGTTTTTCAATATCTTTCACAAGATTTAAAAAAAAGTGGTAGTATCACCACTCGACTCGAGTATCGCGGTAAATTCAAAATCAAACCTCAAATATTTCTTAATTTCTTCAATTATTATTTTATATTTTTTTGCTTTATATCTGTAGCGGAGTAGATTCACTTAAGGGGAGCAAGAGGGTAAAATTGAGTTCAACAGGGGTAGAACTACCCCGTACGGGGTACCTGTGGCACCATTGATTCCGGTAGCCGTACATATGCTCTAATCTAGCTCTCAGTTTACGGTTCATTATGATTTTCAACTCTGTTCTACCACGTATTCCATTGTGTTCCTGAAATTTATTCTTAAAAAATTGAAAATGAGTCGAAACGACTCCAAAGGACAATCCGATATCTTTCAGATAGGTACTCTTGTACAAAGAGCCTCATAGGCCCTAAAAACAAGCATGATCATACTAGGAATCTAGGAAGTCGGTGTACAACTACAGTATTACATTTCGCACCATCCATTTATTCAACTCTGAGACAAGCTCCGCTTCAATTACGTGACCATCAATTGAAGATCTGGTGGACTATGTTGTATTGCACCAATGAGCAACAAGCTTCAATTAGCATCATGTGGACACGATTCAATTATTACCAATACCAAACTGCAGATTCGGATGGTGAATCTACATTCCCCCGGATCACGTATTCAGCTGATTTTTTAAAGCTCACATTTGGGTTAAATGGAGTATGGATATATTGAATTGAATGTGCTGAATATATCATGATAATTTTCAGGTATTGTATCTGAATATACAAAAAGTAAAATTAAATGTTTTGTACAGAGTTTACGATTATAGTTGATTCTACAACTTTCATTTTGGCAAGATATAAACTATAGTATAGTTTTGACACCTTTTATCGGAAACTGCAGTATTCCAAAGATAAAGCACTATACTTTCAGGATATCTTAGTATATCTCTACCTGCACGACCTTATCAAATGAAAAAAAAATATGACTTTACATATTAAACTGTACTGTATGAAAGTTTGAAGATTAATATTTCAACACATATTTGATTTTTCAACTTTATTTTTGAAAAAAGGGATGGTACTTTACGTGTACCATTATGAAGCGAACAAGTAAGTACAGAAGTACAAAAATATCTTTATATAATATGTATTATTTATGATAATCTGCAAAACAGTTCTTCTTTATCGGTTTCTTTGGTAAGTACTGTTTTATAGAATGTCGACCTTTAAATTTGATCATTGACTCGTCGATTGCGATAACTTCTGATGAGTTGAAACAATCTAGAAGGCTCTGTTGAAGGTTTTCTAAATACGGCCATACTTTATAAAGTTTATCGAATCCAGGCTTTCCTTGTTTAGACATAGTTACATTGCTATTTAGATGGACAACAACCATCCAAATCTATTTACATTCATTATCTTAGCTATAATGTAAATCTGGTGCCGAACATATAACTGGCCACTTTATTGATACCCATTAGTAGGTTTATTCCAAAAAATGCTTGTATTTCACTTGCTGATGTCGGCTTGTAAGAACGACCACTTTTTTGATATTGCTGTTAGATATATAGATTGGTCTGAAAATACTATCTCAGAGAATCTTATACAGTGATAAGATTCTCTGAGTTAAACAAGGAAAATATCTTTATTGGGTGCGTCAAAGAGGTAATGAAATCAGGTAAATTATTATTTTCAGCAAAAGGTATTGGCACAGAAGTTATATTGGTTTAATTCCATACAGGAATGCATCGCTGCGATACGCTAACGGACTGCCCTATATTTGTCTGAAACCTATCTCTTATTACTGATAAGGGCAAGTCATCAGATTCGTCAGACACTCTGCGAATTCTTCGAAGTCTTCCAGTGTGTTTATGTCCAGATCAAACACATTCTCAATTACACCAGTCTTATTTTCTTTATCAGGTTCACTATCATTTTCAGAGTCATTACCTCAAGGTAAATCTGCATATAACTCGTCCATTAATTCTTTTCTTGTAATTCCAACAGAACGAAACAGTAACTCGTCCACATACATGATCTAAAACGAAATATACATTTCTAACCCTATTTGCATGGTGGTACCAGTCCTGGATTTATCAAACAATGCAAAATTAGTATAAAAATAAAAAATAATACATGTATCTGAATATTTACTCACTTCCATTTACTATTTACTAATCCAGAAATGACCTTTTCTGCAATTTGAAAGTTTGTAAAAGTGGTTTTATATTAATTAACAATTAACAAAAGCAACCATGACTATGTCACCTATCAAAACATGACCGGTTCCTGAAAATCTATTCTGCATTAGAAATCGTAATAAAGTAGACTGATGTCACCATTTATTGAAAAGTAGGAGACTCACAGGCATGCTAACTTAATGGTGGTATGCTCAGAAACCCATTATGCTGCTTGTATAAATATTTACAATATGTGGTATACCTAATGTACCACCATGCGACGACGAATGTAATTTTGGTGGTACATAACGTGTACTAACATGTTTGAAGGAGATATATCTTAAGATATCTGAGTCCGAAAGACATCCAAAAATTTGTTTTGGGAGTTCATAACTTTTTTTATTATTGTCACTTTCAACAATTATAAAAATAAAAAAAAATAACAAAATGAAAATGAAAATAATATTCAAGAGTAGAATCACTTTATAATATTGAAAACAAAAACATCGGACATTTTCAAAAGAAGACAGGAAGTGCAGTATTCGTAATATTCTAACGGAAAATATTTCGAAACTAATATAATTTAGCGAATATATTCACCATCTTAACCCAGCTCCATGATCATAACCATGTCATTATGCTCCAGAAAAGCTTTCTATATCTCAGAAGCAAAAATAACATAAGTAGAAAGAACTAATCTCATCTTGCGGATTATGAAAAATAAACATAATGATATTTGCCATGGAAATACCTAAAACCGCAAAAAAGTAAAATGTTGATCTCAACAGAAGTTGGAAAAACAGTATTCTTGAATCTCCGCCGTTCTAATTGCAAAGACATAAAAAGACCGCGCGCCGAGCCATTGTTTGGAGTAGTCTTCCGCTGTTTCTACTCAGCATGGCGTCATGTCCGTTTCCGGAGGATCCCCCAACCCCCCGCGGCTCCCAACCAGAATTTATCATTTGTTTTATTGTACCAACCAAGATGACACTAACCATTAGCAGATAAGTTGAAAAAGAACGATAAATTTTCCCATATCCAACAAGGTTAAGTGCTAGTCAATTTATATACGTGTGCTCGCTTGCTTTTCGTTATTTATCTGGGAGTCTGGTGACTATAAAATATAATTATTCATTTTCTACAAGCTATCGACATTGGAGTGAAAATATTGGTCTAAAATATAGCTTTACTCTAATACAGGGTGAGAATTTCAGTGCGGAAGAGTGAAAATTTATGATGAATCACTTAGCATATTGATTTGTAATCTACAGTAATCTTCTTTGCCATTCTTGTCAAGTAGAACTACAAATTACCTTAAGCAGAATTGGCAAAACTTTAAAGGAAAGATGAGTGTGTTATGATTTTATTTGTTGACACCAAAAATGAATGATAGAATTTGACCCAGTTTTGCTAAGCTAATTTAATATATGCAATTGTGCACACTTGGCAACATTGTGAAGTCACCGACGATATCATTGAATTCGGACAAATGTTATTGATTGTCTATGTGCTTTTCTGTTTGAATTTTCGTCGATTCTATTACTTCCTAAAATTGTTGTTTCCCAGGTATAATGAGTGATGGACCGCTATAGTTTTCCCCGTAAAATTCTGACATATACTGCTTCGGTGAAATAAAATGGGTTTGGTCGGTCTGACACTTCAATAGATTGTATCTATAGAAGAGACACCAAACTACTTACAATCTTCCAAATTATCAAGGTTACTTATATTATGTTTGGATATTCATAATTGAGTTTCCGAAATGAAATCATTCGGCTGCATAGAACTTTTCCAATGTCACTGTGCTTACCTGATAATCTCAGACTGAATTCCTTGAAATACTTCATTTGATTAATTAAACGGTTTAATTTAACTCGCCCTGTTGGTTTGTTTGTCTGTTTGGGTCAAATTCAACAATTTTAGTTTGAGTTATTTGGTACACACTCTTTGTTTTGATGACAATACAATTTAATGAATTCATTCATTGTAAATTCAAGATGGCCGAAGCTATAAAATAGCGGATTATATATTTTTTCGCAACTGCCTCAATATAGCCATAGAAGAATAGTAGTACACTTTGAAAAAGATGCAAATTCAAGATGACAGCAGCTACAAAATGGCGGATTACATATAACCTCATGATATCGAGGCCAGAAATAAACTGAACAAAATGAGAAGAGTTGAGTAACAAAAGTAGAAACAGAAAACTTGAAAAAAGAATAAGTAAAAAAATATTTTACGCTGTTCTAAATAAATAATGTACCAAAAACAAAAAATTAATTTGAAAAGTCTTAGTTAGCAGTTATCATACACTTCTTCATTTTTTTAAATTTCATTTTAGATAACCAATTTTATTCATTCATGCGCAAATAAACTTCAATAACTGAAACTTCAATCAGTTAATCGACGTACTTCATATATTTTGTGAAGATAGATAGTGGCATGATAGAAAGTAAAGTGTGTTTGAAATTGTGAAAGACGCTACAGCTATATTGAAGTTTTCATGTACTAGTTCTCGAAATAACGTATATCATTTGAATCCGTTCCATTCCTACTTTTTATAAAAGAGAAATTGAGAGTTATTTCCAAATTACATTACCTAATTCATTATGTTATCACATCGCACCCAGTGGAGATTAAACAGCATCCCATCTGTTATTTTATTAATCAGAAGACTGCTGTGATATGTAGTAATGGACAACCCCGATGGGACGACCGGTCAAATTAAATGTGTCAAATCAGCCCCCAGCACGCCTGGCCTACTCGATGCTATCTACGCACATATATAGGGGTGGCTATGATTGCGCAATTGTTTCAAATGGATTGTGTTGAGTGGCTCTTTATATTCACTTCGATTATCATATTGGAGCGAGTGCTATTTTATAAATAAACCTTCAATATCGATCATTATAAATGAAGTATTTCAAAAAGATTTTGTAATGAGACAAATTTGGCTATAATGTATGTATTCAGAAATTCCAATACAGTGAAATGGGTTTGAAATATACTGTAGGTACTTCAAAAATGAGAAACCTTCGTATCATATTCTAAATTTCTATTGAACTGGAATATCTTCCTTCATCAATTGGTTTTGAAGGTTTTACGTATTCAGAACGGGAGTTACAAGAAGAACATCAATTTCCTATGGATAATTAATATCATTTATTGAACTTTTTCTTGTTGAATAGAAGAAACTATCCCTTGTTGAAGAAGTTGAGGTCTCTCAGCCTAGAATACCTACTGACTATCGAAAAATGTTCGAAAAACGTATTTTGTTGATTGATCATTTTTATTATTAACTTTTTTCAACTTTAATACTTAATTTCATTGTTATCCAATAGTTAGCCATAAACAATAAATGATATATCTGTAACAAATCGTATGATAAACCTTTGAATTCATCACTCACCTATTTATTGATGAAACACTAGGTACGTTATCTTGGGAACAAATACCTTCCGCCAAGAGCCTATCACGAATTTCCCATGCAAACATGGTGGGATTTTCTCTTTTGTAGTTGGCTATAGCGTCGACTACAGGTGGAGTTGCTACTTTTGGTTTTGAACCGCCGATCACACCGGCTTTGAAGCTACCCGTTTCATAGTATCTGGAACATATACAGACATTTTATGCAGAAAACATTTCAATAACTGATTATCATAAAGGTAACCATCAGATTGTGAACATATTGTATTGAAATCAATCCCGGAGAGCTATAGGGATATATTCTGGATCCAATATCATTGTTACTATATATTAACGACTTGGTGAATATATTTTGATAATTGACTCTTCCACTGATGGTATGATGTTGTGCGATGGCAACGCAAAAGTTTGGATGTCTCAATGAGAGAATAGGCTATGTCATAAAAAAAACTTAAACTGGGTGTGACTGAAAGTTACACTCGTTCAGTATTTGCAAAATATATATTATAACCCTCGAATGTGAGGATTTTCATTTGAACTGAGGATTTGCTCATTGTACATTAAGATAATTAACTTTTCCACTAATGGTACTATGATGTTGTGCGATGGCATGGCAGAAGTGTGAATGTCTCATTGAGAGAATAGATTATATCATGGGTCTGACTAAAAGTTACACTAGTTCAATTTTTCCCAAACGAATATTATGACTTACAAATGTGAGAATTTATTTGAACTGAGGATTTGTTCCACAACTTCTCAATACTCGCTCCGTGATATATCAAAAATATTTCAATATCCTAATGTTTTTGTCATTTACAATAACAGTTAAGTTGCTGATAGATCAATGAATATCGAATAATACCTGAATGCATGAAAATTCCGAAGAAGTATAATTTTCAAAATACTTTGTGGGATGAAGCATCAAAATTCAAAATGGTGAGTAATCATGAATGCCAATTTACCTATAAAACGTAGACAATTCATTACAAATACCAGCGATGATGAGAGAAATTTTTATTTTGGCTACCCGACTAGGCACAACATGAAAAACAACTTTCACGGAAATGTGTCTGAACATCTCTGTCCCATCTGAACATCACTAAAATAGACAACAATACAACCCTATAACTCATTTTTGGATATGAAATATGTCTTGTCGCCAGAAATACACCTCAATGGCTGGTATTATATATTTTACATGTGTTAGCTCTTCGCATGTGTTGGTGTGAAAGAGAATTTACAACGCCGCGCCGCCTTGATGTTCGCGACACATGTACGATATTAGAGTGATGATCTCCGTTAAATGTAGTAGTTAGTAGTAATTTTCGCGAATTCGTGAGGTCTTCTAATGAAGCATGTGGCCCCATCTTCCATCTCAGCAATAGTCCAGTTAACAATTGTTTAACATTGCGGAACGGAGTCACCACATATTATGCGGTAGGCTCCTGTTGATGACTCCGTCGTTCGCTTGTGCATTTTTCCTGTATTCGGCAACTAAATGTTATCCATCTTAACACTTGACTACACCGCGCTGATGAGGCCAACAGCCAGAACCACGTAAAGTGCAAGGCTAGGCAATATTTAGTTGCAGAAACAACACAAATGCACAGATTCTTCAACAAAAGTCATATAGTAATAATAATTTATTTTTGCCAACTGGCTATATAACACTTAGTAACATTTTTAATGAGCTCAGATTTTACACGATCACAGAACACATTTTCAGATTTCAAGGCTTCAGTCGAAGTTGGCAGTCTACTGTACAGTATGATATTAATATAGAAGGGTGATTTTTTGGAATTTAGCTGTTCTGTAGGGGGTACTCTCAATTGACCGCCAAGACGAGTATAAAAATTGCGAGACGATCCACTGGTTGCGAGAGTTTGTTTTAGTTTGTTAGAAACTAACAAATACTATACATTTAAAAATATGCAGTGCTGGGACAGATACCAATTTAATTTTTATGAACAAAGGTTTACAACTCTTATTTCATGTCAAAAGTCAGTCTAAAAAATACGTTTCTGCCCCATGAACATCCTGTTGAAATCTGAACCGCACCCGCAAGATATGATATTCAAGGAAATATTTGAGCCATTGCATTAAAGATGCTTATTAGACTTTTCTAATATACACAGTTTTTAATTTGTTTTATTGCAAAAAATTGTTTATCGAGTTTCTTGCAGACACCATTAATATAAGAGTTCCAACTCAAGAATTCATTCACAGTTGTTTCCAAAAATTCGACTTCATGTGACATATCTATTTCATCCATAGAGAACACAACACCTTGACATTACTTTTCCTGTTATGATATTTCATTATCTCTGATTTTGAGGTGTTCAAGACTAGGCTATTGCATTCACGCCAAGATAAGATTTAATCGATAATGCTACTAATTTTGCCTACCAAGTCATCCATAGTATGTATTTCCATGTATTCATTCATTTTCATTTTATATTAACATTTTACTGTATTTCATATATTTTTAAACAGGTATATTATCATTATGAAGATGAAGGCGTGAAAGCCAAAATGATGTGTCCAATAACTAATTTCTCCTGAAAATATACCTTTTATATTTTCGCAAATAATATTGTAGATTTTCATTTCATCTCAACTAACCCCGAGGCTAACTCAAATTGTGATAGCTTCATCTATAAGAACATTATTCTTCAAATTATGAAGCTCTTCTTGATTGATTGATTGTTTTGTCGAAATCGATACACAAATGGATTGTTCTGATTACCAGTCAAGTCTTTTTTCGTGATGGCGCTGTCTTTTATCGTTTTCAGAGCTCAATGGCAGAAATTTCATTCAAAACCTCAAATTAAGCAAGTCATTATCCACCCTAAAATCTCTGTAGTAACCATTGATTACAGTTATTGCTGAAAATGCTTTGGAAATGCATAGCCAAAGAGTTTTCCGTCTATTAAAATGGAAAAATTCACGAAAAATCAATAAGGAACATTAACATACAGTTAAATAAATTTTTTAGAGAGAAGAACTGTTCTCATTCTCTGATTCATCCACTCTTCTGACATATTGTGATCTTTGTGTTCTATAATAATGATGTTTCGTATGAACCTGAATTTCAATCTAACAGGTGACTTTCTAGTTAATCTTTATGACAGGCAATATTCAGTCCACCTAGATTCGATTGCCTGGACTATACAGAGACATCCAAGTCTTAAATATCTGAGAATCCTGATTAGGTTTCTCTTCTGGATGATTGAATTGCTTACGAATGTTGGTTATTTTACGATTATTTTCCTCGTGACAAACATGATAATTCAGTCAAAGAATGTAGTGTGATGAATGCGTTCTCTCAGTGGCACGAGACAAATTACTGATCGCTCGTAACTCAAATTCAGCAGCCATTATCATGCCACCAGGTCAGATTTAACCAAATAAAAAAAGTAATAACGGATCATTATGACAATGGTTTGATGTGCCGATTTCAGGTGTATGATGTTTTGAGTTAATTTTGCATATTTGTTGAGAAATATTTTATTCTCTATGGTATGCTGATTGATTTTGTGAAAATATTTGTGATGTTTGGGACATTTTTTTCATTTTTTATTTCACTGTATATGTTATACCATACATTTCGATTTTGAATTAATCCTGAATAACTAGAAATATACAATAGTAACACAACATACTAGTCTCCGACCGAAACTGATTTTTACGATCGAAACTGAAACAGAAAACGAATTTCGAGAATGGTCTCAGTTTTGGCCGAAACCGAAACTTCTTCACAAAGATTATGATTTGAGGTAAAAAATAAGAAAATGTTATTATAATTGTCAGTATTTATTTTTTCATCTTTAAATCGCAACGTTATGTAGTCTTCGACATTTTTACTTTCTTCGACGCTTGTATGAAATTCAATGCGCCGAACAGTCATAGTTTCGGTAGGTTTGCCGAAAACATATTCATTAGTTTTTGGGAAAGAACGTTTTTGGCTTTCTACTACTCCATCTTGAGACAAAAAAAGATGTGGGAATCTTCCAAAGAAATGAAGGAAGTGACAATTTGAAAATAAGTAACGCTATTTCCATGTAGATCATGCAAAGAAGTAACTTCCACGCATTCTATCGCAACCCCTGTATATAGATAATAAATGGATGACATAATTTATTCAAGGGTAATAATCGTCTAGCGAGTGACTGATGCAAAATGCAATTTCGTCATGCTGAACCCACACATATTACTGAATCAAATTCCGGTAGTAATCCAGTTATTCTATTTTAGTAAATTTTATTCTATCATTAGTAAATGAAATGACTTTTACTGTTCAAAGAATTCATAGGGCCACACTTGATCAATGTTAGTTGCACGATCTTAGAAAATATTTGTTGAATATCTCAAAATTCATTCATTATTTCCATTTAAGTCATTGAGCTATTGTCAACCTTAAATTTTTATTGCAACAGTTATATCTCTTTCACATTCTTTTTTCAATTGTGATGTAACTTCGCCCTTGTCCGTTTTGCACTATTTTAGAAATATGTATACATTTTTCCAATGAAAAAATCTCATAAAATAAGAAAAATTTGCTAATTCATTTCATGTTTATGCAATAGTGGATCCTCAATAGAATGAAACATTATTTAATGTTGGAAAAATTTCCCAAGATTACTTTCTGAAGTTATTTTAGGCTGAATAGTTTTTTCAGTTATTACAATATTTACTATAATGGCATAAGACATTTTTCATAATTACTATTTATGATTTCACTATCGATTTCGGTATAAATTTGCTTCAACCTTATCTAGTCCTAGTCAAGAATCTCCCTGTATATTTTATTCTTCATTTCAAACTAAATTACGTATTCTTCGTCATTGGATAACACGAATAATTCCAGGCATTTTATCACAACCCCTGTATATAGATAATAAATGGATGACATAATTTAATCAAGGGTAATAATCGTCTAGCGAGTGGCTGATGCAAAATGTAATTTCGTCACGCTAAACCCACACATATAACTGAATCAAATTTCGGTAGTAATTCAGTTATTCTATATTAACTGAAATGATGCCATAAAGGGGTTCGCGATTACCCCGGGGATACCATAATGTTTTGCAGTCCTTGTATTAGATGTCATATTTCCAGCATTGACATTGAGCAGATTTTTATTGTTGACTATCGTCAAGAGTACTCTCGAAACAATTTTGTCCCTCTGATGGTTATCAATTTTTCTCACAAATAATAAAATTGGATAAAAGAAGAGCACATAAAAATATAATTTAAAACAATAAATTGATGGATGTAGCCGTTACTACGTGGTAGGAGATCACGATGAAAAAAGAAATGAAAATTTCTATGTTTTCCATCACTTTTATTTGTAACTAACGTTACTGCATTTTCGTCCTATATGGGCATTCTCAAACTTAAACTGATTGTTTAAGTTTGAGAAAGTCCATATAGGACGAAACTGCAGTACAAATACAAATACAAATAAAAGTGGTAAAAAACATAGAAATTTTCATTTCTCTATTCATAATTTAAAACAACCTTGAACCGTCGAAAATACCATAAAAAGGGATAAGATTTTGAAATTACCCACTAATGATGTTCACCAAAAATGATAAATGATGATAATTAATTTTCCAAGAGACAAAATATTGAATTGAAATAGTCAAGTTCAAAAAACATATATAATGTGGATCTAAACAAGTTCACATTCAGACTCACCGTTAATATATCTCAGTATTAGAAATATTGATAACAACTTTTCTATAAGATATCTTTTGAAAAGAATACATCAGTTGAATAAAAACATACTATAACAAAAACATTTTTGAGTTGCCTTCGGAAATTCAATAACGAAGGACTATTTTTCAATTCATCTAGAAATTTATTGAATGCACGTGAGTCATTATTAGTAAGAGAGCAGAAATATCCTCTATTTTTACAGATTGGTAAATGAAAATGATTTCAAGAACTTGATATACATCAACCTTCTTCACAAAACTATCTCTATTATTGAAAAGCACAATTCAAAAATATATAAGGATGGAAGTATTTTGAGAAACTATTCACTAGATTTTCACTAGATAGTTTTACAAAAATGCAACACGTGTTTCGCCATACAATGGTTTCCTCGGGCATATCTTAATGTCCAATGGAAGGGTTGAGATTTCATATTTGCTGAAAAAAATTTCACAGCTCTCAGTGCTAAGCACATTCATGATGAACCTTTTTTTCTTTTGTGCAGTAAAAACTTTCTGAGAAATGGTTGACCATCCCCAGAAACAAACACCATAACGTATAGGACTCTCCACTGGCTCGTAATACACCACCAGCAATTGACTACGTGTCAGTACTGCTCTCAAATTTTTTACTAGATATTACTGCGAATTCATCACTGACATCAAACTCTATCAATATACACTCCAATCTAGATGTTCATCAATGCACATTCCCACACACTTGACATAAGTTGCAGCCTTGGAAACTGGTTCATCGTTTGAAGTGAAATAAGGGGATTTTGTAAATTTTTTTGACGGTTGTGAATCCGAAGATGTATTTTATCCACATTGAAAAATAAAGAGTTGATTTAGAAACTCATATGTCAAAGACGAATAAACGATATGGTATATTTTCTTCACTAAATTCACGATATGAGTGAATTTCTAAAGAATTTACAATCTCATATTCATTTAAAATAATTCAGCGATCGTCAAGCTTGACTACAAATATCGAAAACTTTTTGTAGATGTCGAATATAAATGCATTAGTTAACCTAAACAAGAACATATTTCTTCTTTGAGAGTAGGACTCAAACCACGGCCGTTGGAAGAGATCCATTCTTCTACAGAATGCTTCCGTTCGATGAGGACATCAGAAAAAACGTAAGAAGTCCGTTGACTCACCATCATTATACAATATGAACACGCCTGAACAAGCTAATATGTATAGTGAAAAAGGTGTTGCGGTTTTGTAACCGTCCAAAGGAAATCTCATAATTAGGTGCTCCTTGAATACGTAATGGATTCCCATCAAGTGAAAGTGAACATCTCCAGATGGTTTGAACATTTTTCACTTTTCCAAGAGTTTATTAATATCTGATGATCATTACTCTCGATAGAAATAACTTTTCATTGTGAGATTTTCACATTACAATTTAGAAAATCACAACACGTGATTCACACAATACCTTCTTCGAGCGTGATCTTACTAAGTGAATTCCACTCTCTAAGTGCTTTATATGAATTAACAATTTAAATAATATGTTTTTCTACTTGCTTAGTCACTGATAATTTTACCTGAGTAACTATAAATACAAACATTATGAAAATGAATTCACAAACGACTTCATTCAAATGTATATGTGATAAACTAAAATTATTTGAGTTTAGGTAGCCACTAATTACCAATTCCAACATTGAAAAGTAGATTAAATGTTCTGAGTTATCAAAAGTATTAATTGATCTCAAACCTCCTGCCAAAAAATTATTTGCAATTGATGAATTGGTCTCGTGACACAGACCAAGTTTTTTTTTCAAATAACGAGCGATATTATTGATGGGTTTATCAAAGTATGTCGATGTTCTATGATGTTGTATTTCTGGAAGTTGGTTAGACCTGGTTGATTGAAATTGAATGGCAGAAGCAAAATATAATGCATCACTCTACAAGGAACGGAATATGTACGAGGATGGTGCTAGAAGTCCCCGGCTAACCTAGAGATGATGGTAGTTGTTGAAAAAATATCACTGTATTAGGATGTACACAACCTATAAAGCATATTTTTGAAGTTTGAAGATACTGCGTTGTTTAGTATTCGTTTGGCAGCCATCAGTAGTGAACGTCTTCGGTGAATTTGTGAAAATGGAGACAATTGGTCACCTTTCTGTGGTACAATACTTTATTTGAAAGAGCCCAGCCCAACCAATATGAAACCGAACTGGATTCTACTCTGGTTGAGTCTACTCCTTCGTTTACAATAGTGAAATATTGGGTAGCAGGGTTTGAACGGAACGGTATGAGTTGCCAAGACGAGCATCACTTCGATCGACCAGATGAAGTGATGACTCCAGAAACGGTGAAAAAAATTCACAAAGCGGTACTGAATGATCGTCGACTGAAAGTGTGAGAGTCAGCAGACATACTAAGCATTTCAAAAATTGCGGTACATTGTATATCATCTGAAAATTTGGACTGGCGAAAGCTGTGTGCATGATGGGTGCCGCGTTTGCTCATACCCGAGCGAACACAGTGTCGTGAATATGTTTCAATTGAGTGTTTAGCGAACTTTCACAGCAACAAAGCAGAATTCTTTCGTTGTTTCATAACCATAGATGAAACATGGGTCCATCATATCATAAAACAAATAAAACTATCAATGGTGAGTATTTGAATAGCTCCCTCGGATTTTTGTTCCCAAACTCAAAATAATGGCTCAGGGGTCAAAGATTTCCTAACGATGAAGGAGTGATGTCGGCAGGTAATGGCTATTTTGAGGAGTACGCAGTTCTTATTATGAAAATGGTGTCGAACATACTCATTAGCAGCAAAGAGAATCTAAAATAATTTAGTGTGTTACTGGATACAAACTCGCCAATAGGGAAAATTTCAATCTATTGCGGTAAGCTTCACTTGACATTTGAAATTTATTTCAATCGGATCATAAATAATAACGTTGAAACAATCCATATATCAACGTTGAATATATGTTAGAAATAAAAAACATCAGTCGGTCGTTGTAGATATTTCAAGGAGAAAACCAATATACAACTGATGATGTTTGCCGTGGTAGCGGACGAAACGTTTGGCTCTTCAGGTTCTGTTCAACAACTGCCTAATAGTCTGGATGTTTTTTTAATTTTGACACAATCCAATCGACTCTCTATCCCTTACTGCTTACAAGATCTCTATACAGAGATTCGAGTTGAAATTGCTCTCTAATAAACGTTGTTGTAGAAATCCGCGGTAATTTCTCACAATATCAGAAAGTTTATATTTCGCGTTCTCACAATAAACTCAGACACAAAAAATGCTTTCTGAAACTTCTGACATAAAATTCTCCCACGCCGCGATAAAATATTTCAAACAATAGTGGACATACGTTGGTTATTGTGGCGACGGCGGTGGTTGCATCATCTCCGAATGACAAATGCCTCGTCCCCATGTGGTCCTCGGTCGGATGAAATGGAGTTCGTCTTTTTGGGAAACGAGCACTAAAAAACGGGAAAACATTACCAGCAGGTCGCATGATCGCGTTAGCTGCCGCCGGAATCGGGAACCGGGGAATAGGGGTGAATAAGTCGGTTCCTGCAAAGCGAAATGAAATCATGCCGACGACGAGAAAGCTGGAGTGAATCAGGAGTGCACTAGTTGGGAGGGTAAGTTCAAATAGAACTGGGAGAGATGAGATGGTAAAACGCCGACTCGAAGAAATTTGAAAAATGTTAAAGATTTACTGCGGTATAAAACTTGAGGAAATTAGTTGTCTCTTCTTTATAATGTCAGATGTTTGATATCTAATGTCATGTAATTTCTTTTTCTCAATAATTAAATCTGATTTCTTATATTTTGTGATCCATACACACACAATAACCTCACTTTTGTTGGAAGGTGGTTGACAATGATTCGTAGTGTATTTCATCAGTTCGGACTTTCATTGTCTAATATAATATAAACAGATGTGACAACCCTGAAAAAAATTAAAAAGATTAACCTAAAATAGCAATTTTATTAAACAAAAAAGCAACAAGCAAACAAATAAAAATTGAAGTATTAATGAAAGCTGAGAATTAAAAAATTAAAAATTATTATTAACAGAAAATGAAAAAATAATAATTGAAAGATTTCAAATCAAGTTATGTCACGACGTTTCGATTGTTAGTATCCAAAACCGTCTACGGCTGATAACTGGACTTATTCCTCCGAGATCTGACTATAGGTCATGAGTGCTTTCACCTATCCCCTCTTCCCTTTTTCCGCTTCTTTGGTTTTAGGGGGAGATGACCGTTTGGCGGGAGTTGGTCGTTTTTCGCTTGTTTATAGGTTTCCATATGTTACGTATCTCTACGATAGCTTGACTAAATGCGTTGTTGGATGAATTCAGCTTGAGCCCACTTCATGTTATGTTGATGAGTCCAAACATGCTATTCCGGATGTTTGGACTCATCAACATAACATTATGTGAGCTCAAGCTGAAATCATCCACAAAGAGGAACACTGGTTTAGGAGAAAATTCAAAGACACCGCGTATATGTTGTCCAACAACGCATTTAATCAAGCTAACGTAGCGATACGTAACATATGGAAACCTCTAAGCAAAAAACGACCGACTCTCGCCAAACGGTCATCTCTCGCTAAAACCAATGAAGCGGAAAGATGGAAGAAGGGGTAGGTGAAAGCACTCGAATGACTAAATAGTCAGATATCAGGGAAATAAGTCCAGTTACCACCCAAAGACGATTGTGGATACTAACAATCCACAAGTCGTGACATAACTTAGTTTGAAATATTTTAATTTTTATTTTTTAATTTTTTGTTAATATTTTTTTAATATGGTTGTTGTTTGTATGTTATTTCTTTGTAATTTTACTTTTTTGTTTAATAAAATTGTTATTTTCGGTTAATCTTTTTAAATTTTTTCAGGGTTGTCAAATCAATTTATATTATATTAGACAATGAAAGTCCGAATTGATGAAATAACCTCACTGTTACATGTGCCTTTCAGGTTGACCATTGGACGTTAAAATAAATAGAATTCAACGTGATAATTTGAAAATATTGATTTATCCTTGCACGTTTCACAACTTTTTGTTTTTATAACATGTATGATCATGCACTCCGAACGTCTTATTAAACTTCTAAACTTCACTCCATTTCCTCTTGTGTTAATCAACCGATCAATCTCATCGACACTGTAAGTTATATCTAGACTGTGAATCAATTATTATATTCTGAGCATAGGACTCATTGGACACTATCAAATTACAGAGATATAAAAGTATATACGTTTCTCGTTTACTGCTTTTCCTAAAAAGATTTTTTAACAGTTGTACCTCAACTGTCATTGAAGATAACTACAATCATATTACCATTTTTGATAATCAAGTGTTACCCATCTTTGCACTTGGCTGCCTTCAATATTTTGAATAGAAACCGATAATATTGCTGTATTTAAATATATCGCTGAATACACTTTTCATATTCG
>WOGN01000023.1:0-41815 GCA_015342105.1 Leptinotarsa texana | reverse complement strand
TTTAAACAGATTTTTTAAACAGATTAATTTCATTATCCCAAATTTCAATTTTTTTGAGTTGGCCCGTTCAAAAAAGGGGGGACATTAAAGAAATGCACTGTACATTCAAAAACAGTAATACAAATCAAAAATCGCTAAAAACCTCTTTTTGTAATACAATTTTGCATTTTGTAAAATAACCTGATGTTCTGGAATTTTTTAATTAATTTTTTAGTTATCAGTACACCTGAATACATAGAAATTAGTTGGAAACATTTTTTTCAAAAACTGGGGCGAGCCGTAAAAACAAAATTCTACCAACTTCTCTAGTAAATTAGTATTTCCAGTGATTGCTCCTTTTTATAGATACAGATGTAAGTCCAGAAAAACTTGTCGATGTTTTCAATAACGCCAAAAAAAAAACAACCTCAACACAGAATTCCGTTTACGGCCGAAGCAAATCTTGGGAATGATACCGGCTTGCTGGATTTTGTTTTGACCTACGCATATTTTCCCATGCTAATGATTTCTGCAGCAGGTAACTACACATTTACCACCTGTAAATAACAGCGTGCGATTACCTCATATCGAACGAACCGAAAGAATTGAGCCGCTGTATTCGAATGCTGATATCGGCAAGCGCTGAGTCATGTGGCCACAGAAAGAATTATAATAATGAAATAAATTGCTTATATTAATGGATTATTATTAGCTTTCTTTGAGTGATGATAATGGTCGTTATTATCTGGCAGTACCTCGATGTTATTTGCATGTTTCATTGGCGGAAGTGGGAAAATTGAATTTTGAAGAATGCTCTTCTCTACGGAAGTTTCTAAAATAATACAGACTTGGAAAGTCGTAATTTTGACTACAAATTCGAAATTTTGAAGGGATGGAAGTTTTTGAAATAATTCAGACTTCGAAAGTCGTAATTTTGACGTCAAATTTGAAATTTTGAGGTAATAAAAGTTTCTAATATAACTCGGACTTTGAAACTCGTAATTTTTATTTCAAACTCAAAATTTCAGGGTCACTTGAGAAGATGTGAGAGAATATAATAAGGATACGAGTCCACATTGTTTTTCGAAGATTTGGCAAATATTAACAACACAAAAACACTCCGGAGAGTACAAAAATAGGTTTGAAAAACAATTTTACTGTCAAAAATCATGGAGAAAGTCGTAAACCAGGCTTCAACATATTGAGCGATCATCAATAAGTCTTTCGGAAACAAAGATTAACAGGCGACCTTCTATCGTGTGTCACCCATATTTGGAATAATGCAATCGATAAATATGCATAATCAAGAGGTGTTGCGTTTGATATTTCTAAGGCCTTTGACCGGGTCAAACCATGCTGGTCGAAATTTGATGCTATGGCTTGACGGATCATTTTTGTATATGGCTCTTCAGCTTCCTGAAATAACGTTCCCTGTAGGTGGCCGACGATGGAAACTTTCAAAATCAACGCTGGTGTTACTCAGGGATCCATATTATCTCCAACCCTCTTTTTATCAAAGACTTATTAGGAAAAACCAAGAAACCAATATATTGCTTTGCTGGCGACAGCACACTTGTCTCCTCATTTCATTTAGATTCCAGGACTTCGACTACGGAGGCACATCTTCACCGACAGCAGGAGGTTGAATAACTTCTTACTGAGGATCTAGAAATGATTTAGAGTTGGGGTGAAAGTAACCAGGTTCATTTCAAGGCCACAAAAACCCAGGCATTGGTTTTCTCCAGGAAAATGAAAGTCTCCGAATCGGATATAATAATGTCAGATCAGACAATTCTGTTTTCTGTTTCGATAAGTTTGTTGGGTGTTGAAAAGGCACAATCATGTCGCTGGAATTGCAAATGCTGCTTCTCAAAAGCTTTGAACACTGTTCCGAATGAGAAAACTGTACACACCTCACCAACTTTTGATGTTTTATAAAGCTCAGATCAGTTGTTCTTTGGATTATTGTTCTTATGTTTGGAACTCTGCCCCAAACTTACTCTAAAGTTGCTAGAATTCATCCAGAAAAGAGCAATCCGCCTGGATGGAGACGCGAACGTCATGTGCAACCTTGATACCCTGGAATATCGAGGAAAGGTTGGAGATTTGTCTCTCTTGTATAGATACTTTCACGGGAAGTGTTCAATTGACTTGGCACATTTGATTCCACCAAGAGCGGTACATATCAGAAATAAGCGATGGACTGTGGCTGCTCATCGTTTTGCGGTTCCATTCCATTCACCTCGAACTTCACTATTTAAGAACTCTTTCATCTGGAGAACTGCGTTCATATAGAGCTTTGTGAGAACGTTTTTGCGAATAGATTTAATCTCCAGCAATTCAATTCCAATGTGAATCGCTACTTTCGCACAGACACCGCTCTGAGAGCGCCTGTAGTGCTTGTGTTTTGTCCTTAAAAATAGAAGTGCAGCTGATACAATCGTGGTAAAAAAGAAGTAATGTATAAAAAATAGGGCACATTATGATACAGGTGACCGATAAGAGAAAAAATATGAAGATATTGATGCAGCATTTATCCAAACTGTTAAAGTCGAAATAACTGAGTAAATCCAAAAAACATCAGAGAACTAAATGGCCAATAAAAGACGCAGAACTCTTGGAATAATCTACTCGTAACCGCAGAAAGTGGATAAATCGCCCATTTATATCACGGAACGCATTTATTACAATAATCATGTTTAAAAAGTTTATAACTCATCATAGAAAGAAACACCTCGTTATTATCCAGTTATTTCCAATAAGGAACTACAATGGTTCGTCGATAATACAAGAATTGAGGTAAATAAATTCCGACATTCATATTTTCACGCCGTTTATAATGTGCAGCTAAGACGTAAAAAATTCATAAAATTTCTTTATGTCACAGTACAATCTGACGAGATTTCTTTTTCAGACAGTCAGTTATTCTCGATCACGAACAGTTTTATTCCAGTTATTGAAAGCAATTATGAAACTTGTGAGATCATACTTCTGCGAAAAATTTACTTATTAATTCTTCAGTATTCTCAGATATGAAATGCAAGAAATGTTATTTTCTTTCAGTATTCGAAGAAATTTCAGGAATTGATAATTTCTATTCAATTCATTTTATTTATTCTCTATTATAATAGTCCCTCTCCTCTTGATTTTTCAACGGGATAAAATATAAAATTCATTTTAAAATATATGTTATATACTTGTGATGCACTGTTTGGAACCTTTGGTGTAGTTTTTTCCCAACACCAAACCGTTATTTCAATACCTCGACACGTGTTTCAATCACCAACTGATCATCTTCAAGAGGAAGATCAAACTGTTTGGGTAATTAAAAGGGGAATTAGAACGAGCTAAGCAATTATTGAGTTGATATATAAAATATCTCATGGTCTATGGTGTCGTGTAATCGCATTTCAGGTACATAAAAAATCCAGGATTTTACAACCTTAGTACTGAATGTGTTATTTCAATAGACAATAATATGTCTAATATCCTAGGTGTGAGTTGACGAGAGTATTTTCCACATCAGTGTTTCAAATCTTCTTTTGACTCATGTGCTCTTCTATTTTTATATCATATTTTCATTGTTTTTCTCTGAACTATGATTTTCTATGCACATAACTGGCGTACGATGACCAAATAACAATTCCATAATCTGCTTTTCAATTTTTCCAAGCCCCCTGCAATGAATATCAAATATCTTGAACGTCCCAATTACCCTCCAAAATATACCTGAAGATATGAATTCGTGTCAGCAAAAAATGCCGTTACTAATAATCATTAACGATATCCGCAGGTGTATTTTGTCCCGTCCAAATTTGCGGTTTTCTCGACTATTTTGTTAGAAATATTCATGTATATAAATGGTCCGCATTTTTAACGAATATTTTTACGGGTATAATTACAGCTCTTGTCTCTTGCATTACAATATCAAATTATCCTAATTGCCATTATTTTAACCAGATAGACGAAGCCAAAAATGTGGAAATTGGGGGACCCATAATGACGAGACCGCAAAATTGTGAATATGTCTTGCAGAGCTATCTCAAGTAATACGAATTCTATTTACATTCAATTATGATGATTAGTTGAGAACAAAATGTCTATATGCCGTAGAAAAGAAATTTGGAACACAAATGTCACAGATGATTCATTTTAAGCTTCGGATCTGGGAAACATCTCAACATTTCATTATTATTATGAAAATTATCTAAAGAAGCGTTCACAATGTAATCAACTGAATAACAATACTGGGACTTCACAGAGTATCGCGAGATTTGATACTGGATCCACTCTCCTTTTCAATATACAAATCTTATTCTGGAGTTTTTGTTAGAAACTATTCCACATATCAGTATGTAAATGATACCGAGTTATATCTGAGTTTTTCAACTGAATTCGATTGATTTAGAGAAGTTTTTCAAGTATTTTGTTTTTACATACTATTAATTTGAACGTTTTACAAATCCTTAGTGATTTTTCTCAGTCCAAAACGTAAAATGACACCTGCAATAAGGAAAGATGTAAATTTTAAGTCGATTTACTGGTATTATCATTAATAGTGGAAAATCTAGAAATACAATATATTTGAATTTGAATCATAGTGTCTTGGAAAATACATCAAAAGTATTAAAGACAAAAAGTCAACAATAGCACGTTGTAAGCTGGAGATATGATCATAGATAATTTTAACAGTTTAGTTGGAAAACAACTGAGAATTTATAGTTCCAAACGCTGAAGAATCATATTAATATGTACTTTATATAAGCCTATATGCAATGTCTAACATCAAAAAGCTGAAATAAGTGTCCATGGACATTGACCTATTCTGGTAAACCCATCAGAGAACAGGAGTATATAAGGTAGCTTGTAGTTCTTTTCCCAAACTTCATATTGGTCAAAATAGATGAACTTTTTTCAAAGGAATGAAAGAATATATTTTTTTTCGAATAGGAAGGTCAATTCATCATTTGCAACCATTCAAGATAAAAAGCTTCATAACGCATTCTTTCAAAATGCTTGAGAATGAAGACATTCAAGAATTTGCAAAAATGACAAAGCAGACTTTAATAATTTGTTTTCAGTCAATGAAATTAGAGGTTAGTTGATTTCAAGTACCACTCTAACCACAGTTTTTTTTTGTTTAGATCTCCACTAAATGCACAATGTTTATTAAGAAGTCATATTCTTTAATTTTTCCTACAGATATTCTCTTTCTGAAGGTTCTCCCATATGACTTCTGGAAGTATCTTCCAAGTACTTTTTAGTTTCTTGATCTGGTCCCAAACCATAAATGTTAATACACCCATCCCTGGTGGTAGCACAAACTCGCAAACAATTGATTGTATCACCGATTTTCAAAGACTTTCAATCAATACTTGAATACTGTGAACCCTCTTAGTTGACCTCAAGTTCTTATGTAGTAATTTCTGAAATAGCACAAACCAAAAAGAACTCAGAACGACTACTAGAAATTCGATCGTGACTGATTCATGCTGAATCCTCTCTTCCAAGAACACAATATCCAAACATCTAAATCTCGCATATGACACTCGCGTATGAATAACCGACCAAGGCAAATATATTAACTTCAACATCTCCTGTACTTAAGTATAATTTCCCATAATGGTATCACCAATTATAATGTTATTAGTAGACAACGATCACTTGATTCCGTTCTTGGTTCTTGGCCAGCTTCTTTCCTTGTCGCACGATCTCCCATACGATATCTCTTCGGAGTCGCGTTTCTAATATCATCGTCACGCCTATTTACAAATTAATGTATCGCTGTTTTGCATATCCTGAGGATTTATGTTATTAGGGCGGGCGGGCCGCTTTTCGTTCTAATCAACGATTTTTGACGACTTCGGAGAACTGTGACTCGAGCTAAAATTGGTGTTTCTCGAGGTTCGTCCAACGAACCTAACAAACAAAGGTGATTTATTGGTTTGAGAGTGTTATACAGGATGGATTAAAGATTCAGACTCCTGATTCGGCAAACTTCTACCAGAAAATAATTGCTACCCTGGTTGATACCACGACAGACATTGCAATATATCCGATAGATATGTGTGCATATTTTATCACGAGGAAATTGTACATATGCTCCCAGCAAGAGCCCTATGAAATCAATAATGAGAACATCCGCTGCTCTACAAACAGAAAGTTGATAGTGCTAGTTATGTTAGTTATGTGCTAAAGCAGCTCCAGGTTATTGGACATAAGTTGGGAATCAATTCATATGGCACAATACTTGCTGTTTTTCACTCACTCGGTTCATCCTTGATTGAAATAACATATCACTATCGATTTTTGTTCCTTCTATATGAAAATTTGATATGATATGGGTAGGAATCAACCGACATTTGATGAAAATACACTTCGTATTCAAGAAACACTTTATTGTGAGATTTTCATTACAGAGTTTTGGAAAAACGCGGCACTCGTTTCGCTAAACAATAGCTTGTTCAGTCGTGTCTATACAGTATAGACACGCCTGAAGAAGCTATCTTATAACTGAACAGTTTTACAAAAACGACACGTGCTTTGCTATAGAATAGCATTACCATACTGTATAGATACGCCTGAAAAAGCTATTTCATAGCGAAATAACACACAGTTTTACAGAAACGCGACACGTGTTCAGCTAGTTTATAGCAAAACAAGTTTTGCGTTTTTGTGATACTGTTTAGTATACAATATAGATACACTTGAAGGAGCTATTTTATAGTAAAACAAGCATAGCGTTTTTGTGAAACTGTTTAGTATACAATATAGACACGCCTGAAGAAGCTACTTTATAGCAAAACACTACACGGTTTTACAAAAACACGACAAGAGTTTCACACGTGTCTATACTGTGTATTACACAGTTTCACAAAAACTCAACTCCTGTTTTGCTATAAAATAACTATGAAATAGCTTCTTTGAGCGTGTCTATACTGTATAGTCACGCCTGAAGAAACTTTTGTATAACGAAACACGTTTCGCGTTATTGTAAAGCTGTATGTTTTTCTATAAAATAGCTTTTTCAGGCTCGTCTGAACAGTACAGAAACGACTGAAGAAGCTATTTCATAGCGAAACACTACATAGTTTTACAAAAACGCGACACGTGTTTTGCTATACAAAAGATTCTTCAGGCGTGTCTATACTGTATATACACGCCTGAAGAAGCTACTTTATAACGAAACACATGTTGCGTTTTTGTGAAACTGTTTAGTACACTAAACAGATACGTCTGAAGAAACTACTGCACAGTTTTACAAAAACGCGACACGAGCTACGCTATACAATAGCTTCTTCAGGCTTGTCTATACTGTATAGAAACGCCTGAAGAAGCTTTTTCACTGTGAAATAACACACATATTTACAAAAATACGACACGAGTTTTCGCTCGACAATAGCTTCTTCAGGCGTGTATATACAGTATCGACACGTTTGAAGGAGCTTTTTTATAGCGAAACAAGTATTACGTCTTTGTAAAACTGTTCGGTATATAATATAGACACACCTGAAGAAGCTATTTCATAGCAAAACACTACACAGTTTTACAAAAACTCAACACGTGTTTCGCTATAAAATAACTATGAAATAGCTTCTTTGAGCGTGTCTATACTATTCAGGCACGCCTGAAGAAGCTATTGTATAGAGAAACACGTGTCGCGTGACAGGAGTTTCTGTATAGTATAACGTAGTACGTCTATTGAAAACAGTTTCCCAACACCAAAACAAATATTACTGTCCATCGACGAGCGTTTCACTAACCAAGATAGCATCCTCAGTCATAATGATCTCCTGAGGACAAAACACGCGTCGAGAAACTGTAATTTTTGTTCTGGTGTGGTGAAAGTGTTTTCAATAGTTCCATTTTTCACCAGAAGATTCAGTACGAACTATCAAAACGAAATACGTGTAGCAATGAAGTGTTTCTATCACCAAATGATCATCTTCAAGAGGAAGATCAAACAAAAAAACTCCTGTAATATTCAGAGATTATTACTCACTTCAACCTGAAAATTATTAATTTTCTACTGGTTCTACAGTTCTGTTAGAATTAACAATCGAAAAGCGACAGCCACTTGAGAATTCTTAAGGTTGTCCTGTGATTTCTCAAATCTTTTGGCATTAGTTGCAAGTTTTAAACTGTCGTGAGGCAATATCATTGATGAAAAACAACAAAAGCGGAATATAACTATGAACTTAATATAACTCAGCTGTAACTTGGCCTAACATTTATTAATTCTAAGGCGGGTCTTTAAGTTACTAGAAACTATACGAGGCATAATTTTTTATTGTTTACTTGAAACCCTTACCAATAGATTTTTGAGTTATCGTAGTATGCTCCATTGCTTCAATATTTCATCTCGAAAACCATCAATTCCGTGAATATTATGCATAGTTTTTTTATAGAATATGCACGATTTCTATAGTAACTTAAACTATCGTAAAACCCATTACTAATGATATATTTTAAAAAAAATAATTTCTCACCTTTTTTAAAAAATGATCATACTTTTTTATCAATATTTTAAGAAATGGTAGCAAAGATTTTCATGTGTATGACGCACCAGGGTTCATAATTCTACTTTGAATTTGAAAAATATAAATTATGCTCGAAATGGGTTTGCATTTATATAAAAACAATTCTTATCTTAATAATCCATCGCTATATAAACTGAATGAGATACACCGATACCAAATATATTGTTTTCTCATGCTTTGTAGAACAATTTGTGTGGAAGACTCCATTTTTTTATAGTTTTTTGGGTATATAACCTTTCACATTCGTTAAAATAAACAATCTCAGACATCAGATCGTCTATTGTTTTAGCATTGTTTATTTTTCAAATGGTGAAAGGTTTTATACACAAACAAAACAATGAGGAATATTATTTTTCTGTTTCATTTTTACTGAATTTGACCTACCAATGAAAAATGTTCTATGAACAACTTAACTTTCTTGAGTTCTCTTTAACTCAAGTTTTCATTAGCAAACCCTTTCAAGTGAAAATCCTTCAAACGGAATCAGTGACAAAAGGCCAAGAACAGAAACTTGGATACCTCCTAATCTGTAACTCCATGTTAGAATCATGTTTCAACGAACATCACGTGAAATGAGTAGAGTGCCAAAGCATTCACATTGTCTAATTTTCTGTGAAACATAGATTTAGCGATATTTTTGTATAGTGTATATATTGAAAAAGAAATATTTCCACAAAATGTGCATTCTTACTTATATATCAGTATCAGAAGGCTTTATCAAATGTGTAATTATTTTTTTTCAGAAATCCCGACATCTACACCTTCAACCGAGTCAAAATACGGTAAGTCAAATCTTCTCAGAAACCCAAAAAACGACCCTTTACCCTATTGCCGTACCATAAAGTTCACTTTCTATTTAACAATCCATTCAAATTCATTCCACGCCAATCAACTCTTAAAAAACGTCCGGCGATTGTTGATTCCAACATGTTTCTATTTGCAAACATTTTTTATTGCTTGTAATAACACCCCCGTAAATCTTAACATTTTAGGGGTAATTTTTAAAGCTTCATCCCCTTCGTCGAATAATAAACTGGGGTTGTCGAGTGCATTGACAAGTGTTTAGAATCTTCGGCGAATATATTAGAGCAAGAGTTCAAAAAATGTCATAACCTCAGGGGGTTCAAGTTTAGTATTTTATTGAAAGGGATCGCGAGTGGTGTCTTGCAGGGGTTGCAACAGGTTTAAATGTGCTTTTCATACTTACATACCCCAAGGGGAAGCACCCCAGTAGAGAAACAGCGCGTGGCATGAGATTGTTAAGATATTAGCTTTTGATATTTTACAAATTTTGATACAATCAATCTTGACACATCTTGGAATCCAAAATCCGAAATTTTCAGTATTAGGGATTAGACAAATTAGATTTTGTGATGTGATTCTGATTGTCTGAATGTGATTCGGGCAGGCATTTTTTGCCATTCAAAAGAGTTTCATTTCACAACAGGCCACAAAAATACAATTGTACCGCTTCAAAAGTGATGCTACAAAAGTAACGGTTCCACGTGAATTTCAGTTACCAGTTACCAGTAGATATATTTTTATTTTGCATTCAGTTTTTTACCCAAAAATTGTTTTTGAGTCATTGCCTGAAAAGCATCTCTTGAGATACGTTGGCTTTGGAAACTCAGAAATTAGTAGGAAATGATTTTTGAGTCTACTCATTCCAAATATGTACTTTCAGCAACTAAGTGTGGTCAATACCATATCAATTTGATTGTAACTTCTTTATCTTTATCATATTTTCATTTAGGTTTCACAATTTTATGAATTTGTTCAGTTCCTTTCGTGATTCTATGAATATAATCCTGTTGAAAAAATCAAAAATGAAACAATATTTGAGAATAGAACTGCAAAATACGTGCACTGTTAAAAAATATAAATTGAATTTTCAAATTTTACTTGAAGAAATGCTAGTCAAGATTTTCAGTCTACTCATTTTGTGGATATAATCATGTGTTTGGTTCAAACTATTGACAAAATAAAAAAATTATCTCTGTAACATCGGCAAATAATAACAAATAACAATTAGCGTATTAGCGTTTCAGTTTAGTTTTTATTAATGTTTATATATTGATGTGTTTTGTATATTATATACTAATTTATCTTTGTAATGAAACCATAATTCTATGTATCAGCAAAATATGTTGTTTTCGAATTTTTGTTCCTTTACATCTACAGATTCATTCACAAAATATTTCTAAACAAAAATGAAAACTGCAACATCATTTTTGATTAAATTAGAATGCTGTTATATTTCTCAGGAATGTTTTGATGCATTTTGAAAATATTTTGTGACTTTTTTTCAGTGAAAAGTCTATAAATAATAAAAATTATTGATATAGTTTTGACGTAATAGCATTTCCAGGTCATTATACATTTGAGCGAATGACAAAAACTGAAAACATTCACAAAATTGACATTATAGTGAGAGGAGCATTATTTTCTATTTAATCCCAACCTACACTTCTATTTTTTCTGCTTGATTTCAAGAAATTATTTGCCGTAATGAAAATGTTCACTGATATAGTTCAAATACTTGAAAAACACTTCAAGATAGACACTCTGTTAATTAATAACGAACGTGGCTAAACAGTTTGTAAAAATACATGTCCAAGAGCTCTCAAATTTGGTTTCACTTTAGGGTAAACATCAATCTATCCCAATATTATCACGGTATAGTAGTTGTTCAATGAGGTAAACGACTTTACGTAAGAACTTTTCATCACTATATCAACTTTTTGGTGCACCCCGTATACGTGACAACTGATTCGTTTTCGATTAGCATACCTCGTACCGAAAACATCTACTTTGTATCAATTTGAGGGGTACTAAAAAATGGGTTTGCAGTTAAATCCAGAATGATGTTTGATGTTTGGCGCCATATTCTTTGAAGTTTTCTTAGTACAGGTAGAGAGCTGTTAGGGATTTCTCATTAGCAAGGGTCAGGTAAAGAGGCAAAAAAGGTGGAGATTGGGGTGTTGCGGTATCGCATGCGAAATCGAAAAGTTTTTTGAAGATTGAATTAATTCGGTTCTAGAAAATTCACCTACCTAGTCAACGGAAGTAGAGAAATCGACGCGATCGGAATAACTCTTACAACGCAAACGTATCAGGTCTCTTTTAGTTTCCTAATATTTCGATAAGTACATGTTTTCAATTCTACTTACGAAGTATTTTAAAAATCAGTATAATCTGTGAAGATTTTCCGATCCATAATGAGGTAGATCCCGACCAAGTTCTTTGTTCAACTTGATCTTACACAGTTTCAGTTGACGTCTAAATCATATCAAAACCTTTGCTTTATACTGGGTGAAAAACTGGCAGTATCTTTCTATACAGAATGAGCTAGCCATTGAATATATAGCCAATTTGTTTGATAAGTCATCCAGGGGACATGACCCTTGGATCTGGCAGTGGATCCGTTACATATTGTTACCGGGGTGGTCCCAGACTCGACCTAGACATGGCGGTAGTTGTTTGAAAAATAATACTGTATTAGGAAGTACAGAATGTATGAAGCATATATTTCAAGTTTGAAGACGCTGCGTTGTTAAGTATTTGCTTGGCAGCCATCAATAGCGAACGGTTTCAGCTTATTCGATGTGTTGATTTCAATTTGGCAGACGAAAACCATAAATTTTCATGAAAAATATTGATGAGAGGATACGTAATAATATAAGTAATAATTACTTTCATTGGCAGATACTTACAGTACAGTACAAACATATCTAGAACTAGTGAACGATCTGTCAAGAAGCAGTTCACCATTTCCAAGTGAAAGCTTTGATATACTGATGTGTGGAAGGTTACGACATGAGCTCTCTTCACCTATATTAATCGTAGGTTTCCCTTGTCACATAATCGAAGAAATGTAGGTCTTTTCCATTCAATGGAAAATACAACAACTCATAAATATTGCTGGAGTTTAATCCCAACACCAAACCGTTATTTTTAACACCTCAACACATGTTTCGATCACCAAGTGGTCATCTTCAAGAGGAAAATTGAACTGAATTGCATACAATATTGTTGTTATTAATACCATAGATACCTCTGCTAGATACCTGCGTCTCAATTGCCTTAAATTAATTTTACATGTTACCTTATCTACTAGTCATATATATAAAAATGGATGTTTGTTGGTTGGTTGGTTGGTAAGTGATAAACTTCTACATCGCTCAACCGATCGTGAAACTTGACATGTTTAAGTAATTTTTCATAGAGAATGTTTATAGGCTATCAATTTTTCTGTAACTCGCCACTAAATGGTGCGGAAGAACAATTTTTTGAAAGCACTGTTCTATAACGCTGCGCACGCCTAAGTTCGTTGATTCTGATTCTGTCAAAACATTGGAATAGCAGCGATACAGCAACATAGTACTAGTCTTAAATAAATTTCACAATATTGCTTCATCTAACAGTCAGTATACTTTTAGCTATTGGTCCACCATCGTTATTCATAATATTATTGTTTTCTTATTTCTACACTTTCATAGGCATCTAGATGAATGTTGTTGTTAACTTGTTAACATGGCTAACTATTCGTAATGAACTAAAGTCTATGGAATGGTTGAGGTATTAAAAATAACGGTTTAGGATTAAACTCCACTAATATTTATTACTACACCAAAGGTTCCAAACAGGGCATAACAATAACAAATCATAGAGTGGAGCATAATCAAAGGAATGAAAATGAATAAACAGGAAAATTCAATTATCACGAGCATTAACAAATCATTTCTGTGGTACAGCCGGCTAACTACCCAAATTCAGAGCCAATTAATGTATTTATGGAAATCACACCACAAAAACTACAAAACTCAATACTCTAATGAGATATCACAATAAAATTACAATAAATCCTAGCTGCTTCATTATACAATTTTTTACAAATGTGGCTCTATTTATCGAATGAGTACTTCAAGAATTAGATGAATTATTTGTCGTTCAACAGAAATGTTCAATGACTTTCTGGAAAAATGGCAGTACAATCATTATGAGATTGGATGCAAGGAAATGTATTCTTCTGCTTCAATTATTTTTCTACCTGGCTGAATCTTCGTCCGGCTAACGAGCTTTATAATAAAAAATAGTTTGTTTGATCAAATACACCAAAAATATGGGCCTGCACCATGCTAAAGTAATAAAGTTTTTGCTAATTGAGATGGCATTCATTAGGATAGAGATCTGTTTTTTATTATCTCCATTTTTTACTACCGTCTTTTGTGTATAATGATCATATACCTACATAGTCAGCTGCCCGGCTATATGACTTAATGTATTTTAAAATATGTAGGGTTTCACAGGTATACACTATGATAATCAAGAGAAACGAAAAAGTCCTTTTTTTGTTTGACACATTCTGCTACTACATTACGAAATAATTCTGTAATTATATGGCAATGCAGCTTTTGTTTTCGTCTTTATGAAATTATACCGCGAACATTTCAAGAGTGATTGTTCAAAATACCTACCAGGTGACTGTTTTAGTCAACCACTGCATTTCCAGTATTATTTTTGTGAGAACAAAATACAAGCACCACAGGAAAATCCATAAGGCGCTCTCAGTTCTCGGATGAAAGAGTTCTCAAACGGTGAAGTTCGAGATGTACTGAGTTGAACCTCAAAACGATGAGCAGCCACAGTTCGTCGCGTATTTCGGATATCTGTTTAAAAATCTGTTCAAAATCTGTTTTTTCGTTAACCAGATGTCGCACTCCTACGAACGACAACCTTCAGAAGTCGAAACTTGTGCGAGCTGAGGATTAACGAGGTCTTGCCTTTTAACGTGTGATTCCTAACACGATATCACTCTTCGTGTAATCAGATTTGCCAAGTCACATCAACACCTCCCGTGAAAGTATGTAAGAAGAAAGACAAATCTCCAAACTTCCTTCGATCAGGTTGCACGTAGTGTTATGGTCTTTTCTAGATGGAATCCAGCAACTTCAGGGTACGTTTGGGGTCAGAGCTCCATAGTTGCTGAGGTTTGTTTAGTTTTCTGGTTCGGAACAACGTTTCTAAGATTTTGAGAAGCAGCCTTTGCAATTCCAGCGACATGATTGTACCAAGACATTTTAACCCCCAACAAACTTATCAAAGCAGAAAGCGGAATTGCCTAACCTGACATTATTATATCCGGTTTGGAGACATTTATCTTCTTGGAGCCTGTGTTTTTGTGGCATTGAATTGAACCAGGTTACTTTCACCCCAATTCGAAGACACTTCTAGATCTTTCTTAAGATTTGATACCTCCTGCTGCCGGTGAAGATGTGCCTTCGGAGCCGATGTCTTGGAATCCAAATGCAATTGTAGAGCAGAAGCTGTTTTCAAATTTCAAAAGTTGCAAAATGCTATTCTCAGGTGAAAGAGAATTATAACCAATCATTTTTATAATATAAGCTTTTCCAAAATTCAATATCTTCAGATAAGAGTACTAAAAAATTTAGAAAATATTTGTACCAGAACTACTTATGTAAAAATCGAAAATGGAAATTCATTATCATCGATAGTAATATTATAGTGTAGGATATAATGAGACAAACGAATATCAATAATGTCAGTGGATTTTTTTATATGAATCAACAATTGGAAGTATTTAAATCGATATCAAAATACCAGATGGTAATAGTGTTCAGGCATTGCCCGAAAAAGATCTTTTCATCCATTTATTATTTTATTTATGATTTACTCTGAACCATTTCTACTAACGATCATAAGAAAAAACTACTTTAATGAACATTAGCGATTTTAATAGCAATATCCCTAATATAATGGTAATTACATTATACCATTCAACTGTTCTCACGACCATTGTGGAACAAATAGTTCAAATTCATTTTTTTAACTTCCAGTGATTATGCATATCGTCCAGCGTAAATTAATTCACAACAATTATCATGCAATTATGTAGAAGGGTATGCATTATTGAAATCAATTTGAATATTATGAATATAGTTGAGGAAAAAACCAACCCAAAGATATTTTTATGATATTCTGAATTTGGATCGTGTTAATTTAATGCATTGTTGAACTCCTTATATTCAATTCACTAAGAATGCTCACCACTTTCTGATATTTTAATTAGTTACGTTTCTTTGGAACTACCGTCGTGACTATAAGAATATTGAGTTTATTGCCATGCACATGCTGAGAATAACCGATTTCGAATTTTATTGTTAGATCTACTATTGCATTCTAGTGAGGTGCATCGGTCTTGATTGATGAGACTTTCATTTTATAACATCATTGCGATCAAATGCAAAATAAAACTAAGTATCGTCTGCGCAATGGTGTATTTTGCGATTTGTATTGTAGTTGTTCAAATCTGGTATAGGCTAAAGAACAGTGGACCAAGGATAGAATCTTGTGGAACACCGCTGTTCAATGTTAATGAGCCTGATTCAAATTGTATGAGAAGCTATCATTTGAAAGTTTCGTTTGAAGAAAAGCCAAAGAAAGAGATCTAGTGTGTCCAAAGATTTTTAAATTAGAGAAGTATAAACTACATCCAATATCTCATGTTCATTTCTTGAAAAAAATCCCTTTGTGATCAAAAGAGTCTCAATATATTCCTTCATTTGATATCTGATCTTTCAGAGATATTTCTTATGCTTTTGAGAGGTTACGGCAAAACACAAGCACGTAGCTCTCCAAATGAAAGTTTTCTTAAACAATGAAGTACGAGGTGTACAGAGTTGAACCTCTAAACGATGAGCAGTCGCGTATTTCTGATATGTACCGCTCTTGGTGCAATAAAATGTGCCAAGTCACTTGAAAATCTCCCGCGAAAGAACCTATAGAAGAAGGACAAATCTCCAACCTTTATTCGATGTTCCAGACTATCAAGAGTGCAAGTGATATTCGCGTCTCCAATCAGATGAATGTTTTTTTTCTAGACGGAATCCAGTAGCTTCAGGGTATGTATAGAGGTGAAGCTCCATACATGAGAACAATACTCCAAAGAAAGTCTAATTTGAGCTTTATAAAGTATCAAACGTTGCTGAGGTGTGTACAGTTTTCTAGTTCTAAACAGTGTTCCAACCTTTTTGTGAAGTAGTATTTGCAATTCCAGCGACATGATTGTGCTAAGACATGAAATAATTACGAAATTAGGACACCAAGAAAGTCTTCGTCAATCTTGAACTGTTTAGAACGACGGAAATATTTAGGTTTTTGTGGGTTTCATTGTCAAATTATTAGTTTTGAAATTTTTCCTCCTCTAACTATGAAATTGCTTTTCTCATTAGCAAAATCTGGTTATACTTTCAATGAAAGACAGCAGCTGTACCTTCACATGGTACCTTCACACAAAACATGGTTATCAAAATTTCATCAAATTAGCATAAACATCATGTGGCAATGCTAACTTGATATTCACTCGCAAAGTGGGTGATAAAAATGGTCTGCGGTTACGATTGGCTGGAGACAGTTAAAATTATTAAACCGTTGTGACAATGTCTAGTTCCATAATATAAATAAAATTATAAAATTACACCGTTCTGGTCGTAGGTGTTACGGAGTGATTTTCACATCTTGCCACATTAAAATCGAATTAGGCACCAAGTGAATTTTCTTTTTTTGTTATTGTTATTACAACAGATACGCAAATTAAACCAAAATGACAAGCTGGTACAACTTTCTTGCGCTTTCACCGAATCTCATAAAAAATAACGCTTTTTATATAAATATGCGTTAATCATATGTTAAAGTTTTATTCTTTCTCTTTAACAGGTTGATTTTCATAGCTGTGTAATTACGCTGGGTAATTAAGTATATTCGAGAAAGAGAAAATACTGGTAATTTGAGGTTTATCTAAGTATAAACGATGATCTTTTTGATCATGCTCGGATTGAAATGAAACTTAACGATTAATAATTATCAACGATGGCTGGAAGTCATGATTTCTTCTTCAAGAAGGCAAATTAAATCATTATATATGATGCCGGCTGAATAATGGACTGAACAATGGACCGTTGAGATTAAGAATCATTAGGTTCAATTTCAGTATCTAGAAACATTTTTCAATCATTGAACGAAAGTAATTTTTTGTATACATCCCAAAAACACACAATCAAAGAAAATCATCTATATGATATCTTGTTCTAATGGTAAAAGTTATTTTGGTGAAACTTCTAGACCATCAAAAATGCCTGAGACTGAATATTAAGGCAGATTCTTCCAGGTGAACATATAAATGCTTATCACACTAGTCAGCTATAGATTTACATATTGAAGTAACTATATGATGAAGGAAAAAAAAGCACATTGAATACGAAAACATTGCATTTGATTTGTAGTATTGTTCGGTTGAGGATCGACCTGGCACACGTCTATAGAGATCCCAGTTATAGTACAGTCAGATTGTATTTACGATTCAAGTCATCTTATTTGACTTCATTGTTCAGCTGTATTCTCGATTTAAGGTAGTTTATTTCAGTTTTATTGTTAAAAAGTTAATATCTCATCCTTGAGTGAAATAGTCAGTTGAACTTGTTTTCCACCTAGGAGTATGAAGTTAGTAGTCAATTGAATAATAATTATTAGCACTTGCGAAAAAAAGCTGAAAAAGTTTTCTTATTAATATTACATTTGTTCATTCAGAAATTATTCGTAATGACTCATTTTTTCAACAACACTGAAATACATACACATTTGTTATCGAATATTTTGTTCAGTTTAACGCAACTATATTGATTTTGTTATAAATAATCTTTATGAAGAGAAGAGGTATTTTTTGAAAAGTATATAATCCGTGTTAGGAATCACACGTTTAAAGGTAAGACCTAGTTAGTCCTTAGCTCGCACAAGTTTCTCAACTTCTGAGAGTTGTCGTTCGTATGGGGGCGACAGCTGATTAACGGAAAATTTTAAACAGATTTTTTAACAGATTTGTTAAGACTAAAAACTAATAAAGAATTACATATAGTAATTATAATTTTCGAAACTTACCCAATTCTATTATTACACATGGTTTGTTTCTAATTGTATCGACATTTTCATAATATCAAGCGAACACAAAATGAGTATAATAATTATATCCATTGAACCAATTATCAACTCGACCAGTGTAACTTTGCCTGGACTATTGCAGTTCTATCAAAATAATAGTCAAGTCATTGCTCTCAGATTTTGCCTAAATAATTTTATGCTTCTTACCATAGAAGCGACTCTCAGACTCAGGTCATTGACGGAAAAAAATCAAGTTCTCTACATCAATTATAACTCGAGATCGGCTGGAATAATTTTCAGGATTTCTGGATTTGTTTCATTATAGCAAACTGTTTATTGAAATATTTTAAAAATTGGGCTACTGAGGTTGAAACATCTGTGATTTTGCGAATTATTGTTTATGTTTTAATAGAAGCAAAGTCAGGCATGTCCATCAAGCGAGCGAGAAGTTTTAATGCAATTGGGCTGCGAAATATTGCGAATTAATCCACTGCAGGTGAAGAATAAAATGCACGAGAAGAGCGCCGTGTTCAGTGTTGCCAAGTTTTCTCACTGAATATCCTGTTTTGGCTCTCAAACTGTCGTTCTATTGTTTGAAAGATGAAATTCTACCGATATCTAAGTTTACTTTCGAAAATAATCATTAAATGACTGTAAATAGTGGAAACTACTGTTTTTTACATCAATCTACTGCTGCATTGACACAAAGTCTACCGCCAGGCATGAAAATAAACTAACAAATCTGACCGTGCTAGTATTTTTTTGGTCACGGCATATCATCAAATTTATGAATGAATGCGGTTACAAAGTCTGGAGTCGGAGTGTCCGTTTTAATTGCTGCAACAGAATAATAATAAAATTAACGAATCACAGGTGCACTTCCGCCCAGGGAGTCATGCAACGTAACTGAACTACGAACACTCAGTGATTATTACGTACCATGTGCATTTTAGATTTTAAAATTGCCGAGACACTCTGAAATTATGTCGTATCATACGACCCGTCTTCTTTTTCTAACGAAGGGATTTTTACCGTTTTTATCCTCGTGATGATATTCATTTAATGGATTGACATCGTAAAACCGTTCGACAGAAGAAGGCCATATGTTAAATTGGTATCTTTCAGACCTTCTGGTGATTTTCAGATACTAATGATTGATGAAGCAGATCATTCTCAAGCGATTTTTGAGGAATCGATCGAAATCCAGTTGCTGAACACAATATAATTCATGCATGTTTTGATATACGACGACTTCTTCAGGAAGGACAGTACCTATATAACTCATTATGCAATTTACAAGAGAAAATAGTTACCGTAAAGGAAATTTTATTTGAGCCTGAGTATGTTGGTTCAGTTTTTCTTTCTTTTATGTTCTTTTATACCTTTGAGAAGGAATCCATATATTGTTCTAGAATACTAGATATATACATTGTTTTTGTATTCAAATATATGAGTTATCACTCACTGTATATATTATAATCAAAGCTTTATTGGACAAAAATCAGTATTTTCATAGTTGTTGAGTTTTTTTAACTTTCTGTCATTTTTGGGTTACACATATCCCATTTTTATTAGAAGAAATCTGTCAAACTGTAGTTAATCTCGTTTTTGGCAACTTTAAAATGGTTATTATATGAATGCAAGGTATAGATTTTTCAGTAGAATCGAACTATCAAGATAACTATAGAAAAAAGGGTTTATAATTCATGTCTATAAATCCATTTTTTCTACTTTCAGTTTCAAAAAAAGTATCAAGGAAGGTCAACCTTGGCTTCAGATTTGCGAATGTATGCGTTGAAATATTAGCGAAACGTTTAAATTGAAAGGGATCATCTTCATAAAAAAATAGGAATCTTTCAAATAAATGAAGAAAGCAATTAACTTCAATATTAATTCTCTATAAAGATGTAGATCATTGCAAAGAAGTTCCAGACGAAACTGATACTTTTTTTGTGAACATTGCATTATACAAAAACCCTTTTTTCTGATCAATTTGTTCTCCAAACGTTCATTATGGAATTCACAGGATTGCTACACAATATAGTACATGAAGGATGTGAAAATTCACTTACATCGATGTTTCGAAATAATACACTTGTCTCTTCAGCACCAATCTGGACAACATTACAAGATAAAACTCACGATGCATTCATAAAATTACGACCTTATGTTTTGTATAAAGATGGAGAAGTGAAAAGCCAAAACCCAAAAATAGTGAAAACTGTATTGAATAATGGTTTCCGTTGAATTTCACAAGTTGGAATTTCCATTGTCTGAAAGAAAAAAAATGTTGACAGATTTTAAATCAATGGAAACGAACAGTATATCAACAGAAGATTGTTGCTGATAACCTTTTCTTATTGCTGTAACTTTTCATCGTGTCTTTTTGTTACTCATTTTCTTTATTCTTGTTTGCATATTTATTGCCATTTATTTCACTTGTTACTCATCCCATTCCAGGTCACAATAATTTGTTTCCGTCACAAATTAGCATTCTTATATTTTTAAGTTCAATAGCCATTGTCATTTACTTTCTCTCAAATTATTTCGTTTTCAACTGATACATTTCAATACTTCAACATAGTTATTTGTAGCACTTTCAACATTCCATTTAATTATCATTTTGTCTTTCCTTTCATATATTTCAATTCTGAATGTTACTGAAGTGTTTTTTCAACACCAAACCGTTATTTTAACTCCTCGACACTTGTTTCGATCACCAAGTGGCCATCTTCAAGAGGAGTTTGATCTTCCTCTTGAAGATGATCAGTTGGTGATCGAAACACTTGTCGAGGTGTAAAAATAACGATTTGGTGTTGGGAAAGAACTCCAGTAATATTCATTACTATAACAAAGGTTCCAAATAGTGCATCACAAGATTTCAATTCTGTTAACATCTCTTCACACTATATTCAAAAATTAGGATCCAAGGAACTTTACAATCATTCTAAATTTATAAAGTAACCATTCACTCAACTATAATAATAATAAATGAGATATAGTATAACACGTAACAAAAATAATAATATTCCTTCAAGTCTGATAACCCTCCTCAAAAAAAATCTTCGATTGGATCAACAGTGTTGATTCGAATCAAAGAATGTGCCGTGCTTTCTTCGTGAATTTAATAAACGGACTCAAAGGCCTCAGCTTGAATTATAATGCCTAACAAGCCGTGAGCTGGGCCGTCACACACACTGTGATGGAACCTGTACCGTACCGCTGATTACCGTTTTTGCATTCATTATTGCGTAAACAAAATATCTTCATATAAATAATTATGTTTCGCTTCCTTCTTGCGGCAATCTGACAACTACCTCTCGCCTGGCCTGCTATTATTCTGAGTACTCATACCATAACGACGGTAGTGTACGGGTGTTGACCGATATTTAATGGCGCAATGCCAGTGTACATCTTTAAATGAGAATATAAATTTAGTAACATCGGCGAATCCACCATAATTTATCATGGAGATCTGATTGTGTTGAGATTGATGTTTCGAGAAAACGGAATGATTCTCTATCATACTATAGTTCCAAAATAGTAGGCATCAAATTCTCAGAAATGACTGATGTGTATGCCCTAATCTGTCTCTTGCAGTGGCGTACGAAAATTACACTAAACAGATGTGAAAAAATGATGAAAAACTGTATAGAATCATAAGTTTGATAACAATGTTATCGTTTTAAGGCAATATTTTTGAGAGTTCTTACTATTATGGAATTGTACTATAGTACTTGTATTTGTATTATTTTTAGTCACCCACTAATGCAGACGAATCCAAACCAGTGGGGGAAAGTGGTGAAAACAGTTTTTATGAATAAATCGATTTCATTCATTCTAGATTCGGTAGTATTTCGTAAACTAAGTAATTGTATAGTATTTCTGTATAATGTTGTGTGTATCGTCGTTCCAATTATAAGATCGCGTAACTTCAAAATTCAAAGCTATCAAACCTCATAATCAATAGTGAAGATAATCTAAAAGTCTTGTATATTTTGTCAGAAAAGGAAACTGTTATTTCTATTCCTCACTAATGAATATATTCCTTGAATTTTGTATAAATTTTCTGTATAAAAATAGCAAAACTGCAGATAAATCTTCAAGCATTTCATTCAACACCGTTTTAAAAAAATAATTCAGGATTGTTTCAAGACAATATGAACAGAGATATATACATTTTTTGTATTCAAATCAGAATATTGTATCAATAATTTATAAAGATAACATCTGAAGCATACGGTTACTTTTATTCATAGCGGTTATTATCAGATTGTTGTTTGCTGAAATTTTTTTTTTTCATTAATTTAAATCAAACTCAAAATTGGATATCGCTCTCGAATATTTTATTTTTTTGATGTAAATTTTTCAATGACAATATTTTCAATTTTTTATTTTTCTTTTTAATATCTGCCTATATTTGCCATTGATTTGTGTTTTTAGGCATATCATATTTTAATAATGTTGATAATAATATATAATAACAATAATTCTTCTGAGACTTGAATAAAAAGTATAAAATGGAAAGAAAAGGGTGGAAATGTCACAATAGATTATTCATACAAATATGAGATGAAATATAACATTAAACTCATAAGAAAAATTAAATGTTAAAAGTAAAAAGTCATTTTATACAATAAATCTTCAACTGTATTCTAAAGAAATAGTATTTGATATATTTCAATAGCTACAGAAAGTTTTCATTTGACTCAATTGACGTAATTGTTGATTCAATTTTTGGGACCGAGAGAGTGCATTTTTCTTAATTTTTATAATTATCACTTTGTGATTGAACGTAGCTAACACAATTCCAAATGTATACAGATATAATTGTTGTAATTCTGAAGTCAGAAAATAACAGCCTGAGTCAGTACTAGGCCCCTGGAAATATCATTTATAGAGAAGATAAATAGGGTAGGCCCTAACACAGTGCCCTGAGGAACACCAGGGATCAGGAACTTTTTTTACTCAAAAACTGTTGGAAAGAAAACATTCATAAAGCTTCAGAAGAGATATGTTTTGGAGGAGTGGAGTTTTAATTGAAGGAAAATCTCCAACTGACGAAAGAAGAAGTAGAGTTGACGTGTATGATTCAGTATACATTGGAAAAAGTATCTGATTATTCAAGGTCATCATTGTTTTGTGCCTCTGGAATTAATAACTTGTGTCCTTGGTGCTGATAATAACTCCTAAAGTTCCCTAGAGAATATTATGACTATTCATGAGCCCCTGTAATGTAGCAGTCGATTTGAACACACGACCTATGGTTTGAAATCCAGACACTGCGCCACTGTTAGTCGTCCACTTATTTTCCCCAACTGTCGTACTATATCTCCAACAACGTATTCAGCCAAGCTAGCGTAGAGATACGTAACATATGGAAACCCATCATCAAGCGAAAAATGGCCAACTCCTGCCAAACGGTCATCTCTCACTGAACCAGTGAAGCGGAAAAAATGGAAAGCGGGGATAAGTGAAAGTACTCGAACGACCCATAAATAGTTATCTCTCCGAGGAATCAGTAGTCCAGTCATCACCCAAAGACGATTGTAGATACTAACAATCGAAATTTCGTGAACTAACGTGGCTTGGAATCTCTCAACTCTTTACTTTTATTTTCATTTTTATTTCTTCATTTTTTGTTCAATAGTTCTATTTTTACTTGTATTTCATTTCAGTATTTTTTCATTTCAGGTTATTTTTGCTTAAAATAATTGTTATTTTCAGCTATTCATTTTTTATTCTTCTTTTTTAATTTGTTCCAGGGATTTCAAATCATTTTATATATTAGACAATGGAAGTCCGAACTAGTGAAATTTATCATGAAACATTGTTAATCAACTTCAAACAAAACATATGTGATTATCAAATAGAAGTATTCTTTCTTTATTATCTACCTTTGTCTGTTTACTCTAATCGAAGAAAACTCTGAAAATATAGGAATGCAGACTTTCACGGCTGGCGTCAATATTTTGATTGGCTTCCGGGTTTTGCTGTAGTCTTTTCTGGTAATAATTTGCATTTCAACTGATACTGCAGCGGTCATCTGCAGTGGCGTGTCAACTGAAAGAAGTTTCAGTAGCCCTGTCGTGGGCATTCTCCACCTCTTGGCGGTTCTTTAAGTACTTGCTTCCAATCTTGGCAAAGATTGGTCCATGATCTTCTTTCAGAGTCTCTCTTCTTATTTCTTCAAATCGTTCTCAAATTAATTACAACCGTTTTAAACGGTCAACTCTGATGCAGGATGCCACAGAACGATTTGAAGAAATAAGGAGGGAGACTCTGATAGAGGATCATGAACCAATCTTTGCCAAGATTGAAAGTACTCACTTGAAGATCTGCCAAGACATGGAGAATACCCACAACAGGAAGTGGGCTGAGTTGGTGGGGAAACAAGTCTCCAATACAGACCGAAAACATGACAACTACGAAGCCAGCAACGTCATCAACATGAGTTCCACTGCCGTGGAATCCACCAGAATCTTATTGATCAGGCCGAGGCAGAAGAATTCAGATGGAGAATCAGAGAACAGTTGGATCGAGAACCAGTTTCAACATCTAACATCACCGATGAAGAATGAAGAGCCCTGAACGTCCTACGCAGAGATAACACCATCAATATCCTACCTACTGTTATGATGGATACTGATTTCTACGAACAGAAGATCGAAGATGTTCTTCAGAAGTGACAATACCCTACGGCATCAATTGAAAGGAAGTTGTACCAGACTTTGAAAAAAACAACAAGTCTATTTTTCTGAAAAGGATAGATCATTGCTAACACCACACCACAGTAAGCCTCCTCACTTGTATGGACTCCCCAAAATCCTGAAGACCGATCAGTAACTCCAGAGATTCAGCTACTCAAAAATTGTCCAGATTTGTGGATACTAATAATCGAAACGTCGTGAACTAACTTGACTTGAAATCCTATACATTTTAATTCATTTCAATTGTTCAATTTTTGTGTTTTTGTTTTATATCATATTAGACAATGGAAGTCCGAACCAATTAAATTCAATTTCGAACTGTATTTACCCTCTACATATTCTTTTGTAGGACCTCTTTCCCAGTGTAATAGAAATCGACCTGGCCATGGAAAGGACTCTTCTCAACCAATACATTGCAAATAATAAAGGTATTCTAGAAAGACACACGGTTGAAAGAAAAACCGACATGATCCCCGACTTCACGGTACCACCCTACAATCTGGATTTCGGTTATGTCAACGTAGACAAACCAGTGTGTTACACGGTACTGATCCTCAATTACGGATCAATGAGAGCCTCCGTAAAACTGGTAGATACAAGAGATCCCCATCTGGAGTCCAACGGTTTCAAAATCGAATTCAAAAGTCAAAAATTGGACGTCGGCGCGATGACAGAGCTATTTTTGATTTTCCGTCCGGTACGAGAAATTTTTGGACTGGAAGATAAATATGTTGAAAAATGTTTCACATTGAAACTAAGTCATGGCGGTTTAATACCGGTAGCTATTAAAGCCACTGTTACCAGTCCGAAAATTAAATTAAAGTACGATTGTATCGATTTTGGATCGGTCAAGCTTGGAACTGTTCTACGTAGGTCCATACTAATTGAGAATGAGTGAGTATGATTGAAATATTTACCAATATTCGGATGGAAATATTTTTTTCCCGAAAAATTTTACGAATGAAAGGAACACATGTGTAAAAATTCATTAAAAAATTGATTGTTAGTGTTAGTAGGTCGAACAGTAGGCTATATAGCCAACAAGGTGGATTTTTTAAAATATTTTATTTTGTTATTTTTTATTTATTGATTTACAGAAACATATTTTTGTATTTGTTATCAATTAGACCCATTCTGAAATAGCCCCTTTGAAGTTATTTATTCATGTATGAATATTGATGATGATAATAATAATAATAATAGGCGGTAGGAACCTCTGTACCCATCACGCGACTGCGGTAGACTAAGTTATTGAAGACACCATCCTGGCAAGCCATGATGAACCCCTCATTTTCCGACTTCAGCCCACCCGACTTGAGGAAAGCAAAAGTCAGGCGCTTTGCTAAGCCAAGGTCTCCAATATTATTGAAGAAGACCCCATGCATTGGCTTATTTTTGTGTTTTCGCAGTGAAGTGATCTCTGCAGCTTTCACCTGAGCTTTTTGCTGAACGGGTCCCAACTCGGTGACAGAGTTGTGGTCACCTCGTTCAGTGCCGAAAACTAAACCGAGTTCATCAGCTGCTCGGGCAGCTGCCCTAAAAAGAAATGCTCCATTTCCTGCTTTCTCATGGTCACGGACCATGCAGAGGAGGGGATCCGAATTCTTGATGACTTTTCAGGTTATATCCAGTACCATTCTGTCATGTAGACACTCCAAACTCAAAAGTCCACGGCCTCCCTGTTGTCGGCGGAAGTAAACCCGTGGAACGGACGATTTGGGATGCAAACTCCTATAGAGATGCATCATTTTTCGGGTCTTTACGTCGAGTTGATACAGCTCCTCCCGAGTCCAAACGAGTAGAGTAAGTTTGGAACAGCAAGCATATTATTTGCAGCAACTTTGTTCTTTCCCGACAATTCCGATGACCAGATCTGTCGAAGTTTGTGCTGATCCAAACGGTGTAGGATGCTTCCATCTACGAGCTGCACATTCTCTCCGTAGTCACCGCATCGTCCTCTTTTGAGATGGACCATTGCACATTTGTCCATCCCAAATTTCATACTCTTCCACCACCCTCAAGGACTGATGGAGATCCTTCCCTCCAGAGGCATAAAGTTCAAGATCATCTAAATAAACTCTTTAACGGTTTCAATATTGTATTTGAAGCAGTTCTCCGTATACTAATTCGAAGAAATATATTTTCTTATTTTATATAGAATCCCAATGAATGGAGCTAGCCTTTTTCCAATGACATTGATCTGGATATTCTACGAAAGAGTTTCATCTATATGTAAAACTAAAAACTTAACACTAGTGGACCTTTCATTTTGTTTGTTTTCTAACAGTAATTTGGAAGTTGTTGTCTCACAGGGTTTATTATCAATTAACATCAAAGTTGATTTGTGTATATAGAGCCAAATATCTAAATGTTTTAAATCGGATTCCAGCTGTTAGTGTATTATTTGTGAATCTTCATTGCAATAGATTACCAGCGAATAGTACTACTTTTCCAGGAAGCTGTAATTCCGAATTGGAATTTATATAAATAAGAAAGAGTAAAGGTCCTAATATAGAATCTTGCAGTACTCGACAAACAATTTTTTAAGAACTATCCTCATTTTCCACAGATACACATTGCTTCCTTTCACTTGAAAAATTTTTAAAACATAAATATGCATTGAAAATGTCACTTCTATGATCAATAAATGTCACTGGAATTAACCTTTATTGACAATTGGAAAAAAATACTTAGTGTTCAGGCAGACTATTATAACATTTTTGTTATTCCAATAAAGCATAATGCATTTTTATACTATTTTTAAAGACTAGGCATTGAAAAGTCACTTCTATGAAAAAAATACTCTGTAACAGTCTTATTTAATTAAGTGGCAGAATTAATGCTCTTTTTGTATTCAGACAGGCTATTATAAAATTATTGTTATTCCAGTAAACCATAATGCTTTTTATACCATTTTCAATGACTAGGCATTGAGAATGTCATTTCTATGATCGATAAATGTCATTGAAATTGAAGTTCAATGGCAATTGGAAAAAAATACTTTGTAACACTCTTTCCAAATCATCAAAATTGATGTTATTTCTGTATTCAGGCAGGCTATTATAAATTATTGATATTTCAGTAAAGCATAATGCATTTTCATAGATTTTTTTTTATTTGAAGAGTTTGTAAATAGTTTGATTTTCTTGTGAGTGGTCATGACAATCAGAATTCAATCTCTTCTGTCATATTTCAGCGGATATTTACTGAGTACATGGAATGTAGACGTTCATCCATTGAATACAATAATGAAAAATGCGTACTGGGTATTTCCAAAAAAAGGAGAGCTGAAGCCTGGCAAAAAAGATCTGCTGAACATATATTTCACACCGACAAAAAAAGGGTTTTACAATTCGCAGATAGTCATCGTGGTCGAAGGAAATTGTGTTCCAACAAAATTGGATTTATGTGGGCATGGAACAGAGCCGACATTAGTCTTCAGCGAAAAGGAGTTACATTTCAAGAATAGTTTGCCGTACTCTCAAAACGATTGTTCGTTTTTAGTTCAGAACGTATCCACTTTCCCGATAGAGTACTGTTTTCCAGACTTGGATCCGTGAGTTCTTGAAAAATTCTGTTCTCTAGACTACATACTTGATGGTATAGTTGTCGTAGAAACGAACTCCTAACTGTTAACAATTAGTAAAAACACGCCCGAAGAAGCCATTGCATGGCGAAACACGGGTTGCGTTTTTGTAAAAAATTGTTTGATGCAAAACTCACAATAAAGTGTTTTTCAAAAACCTTACTTATGGATTCTCACCAAGTATCGGCTAACTCCATCATATATCGAAAATAAGTCTTTAAACTCGAAATTTCAATTCTACTCCCAAAATTATGACTTCAAACTGGAAATTAAATATTGAACTTGAAATTTCGACTCTAATCTCAATATTACGAATTAAAACTCGAGATTACGACTTTGAACTCGAAGTTACCACTTTAAACTCGAAATTAAGCCTTTAAACTCTCGAAATTACTACTTTAAACTCGAAATTATGCCTTTAAACTCTCGAAATTTCGACTTTCAACTCGAAATTATATCTTTGAAATCGAAATTACCACATCAAACTGGAAGTTTCTACTCTAATCTTGAAATTACAACTTCAGACTCGAAATTTAGGATTTACTCTCGAAATAACGACTTGAAACTCGGAATTACGACTTTAAACTCGAAATTACAAATTTAAACTCGAAATCACGATTTCAAACTCCAAATTTCGAATTTTCTCTCTAAATTTCGACTTCAAACTCGAAAATGAGTGTGAACTCGAAATTTCAATTCTTCTCTCGAAGTTACGACTTTAAACTCGAAATTAGGACTTTAAACTCGAAATGCCGTTAAACTCTCGAAATTTCCACTTTCAACTCGAAATTTAGTTCCCAAAATCGAAATACGACTTCAATTCTAATCTAGAAATTTCAACTTCAAACTCGAAATTTAGGATTTTCCTTCGAAATAATGACTTCAAACTCGAAATTACGACTTCGAGCTCTTAGAATGTCGACTTGTAATTCGAAATTACATCATCGAAATTACGACTTTCAACTCAAAATTTCTACTCTAATCTCGAAATTACAACTTTAAACTCGAAATTTAGGATTTAGCCTCGAAATAACGACTTTGAACTCGAAAATTACGACTTCAAACTCTCAGAATTTCGACTTCTAACTCGAAATCACATCCTCAAAATTGAAATTACAACTTTCAACTCAAAATTTCTACTCTAATTTCGAAATTACGACTTAAAACTCAAAATGTCTACTCTTACCTCGAAATTACGACTTTAAACTCGAAATTTAGGATTTACCCTCGAAATAACGACTTCAAACTCGAAATAACGTTTTTAAACTCAAAATTATGACTTCTCAGAATTTCGACTTCTAACTCGAAATTACATCCTCAGAATCGAAATTAAGACTCTCAATTCAAAATGTCTCCTCTAATCTCGAAATTACGATTTTAAACTCGAAATTTAGGATTTACCCTCGAAATAACGACTTTAAACTCGAAATTACGACTTAGAACTCGAAATTACGACTTTGAATTTTGAACATAATTTATCCTATTTAAAATTATGAAAATCGTAATTTTGGTACGAATATAAATTCAATTTCAGAATATTTTCACTCATTTCCTTTTCTGAAACCATTTCTTCGTTTCATTTAGGCTGTCTGTGCCTAGTACAAAAAATTTTTCACTGGCAGCTGTCAGATTCCATATTTATGAATTGGGATTATTTTACTGAATCATGAACTTGAATTTCTCTTCAGGGATTACGATTACGAAAAATATTTCGCCGAGTTATACTTGGACACCCATAATTTGAAAACTATTCTCTTGCCGGAAACGCAACTAGGGAGTAAGTTACCCGATATATTTCAGTCAAACTATATCATGTTACTAAATGAACTAAGGGCAATGAAAACCAAATCCATCATTGATGAAGAAACTGAAAGAGAAAATTCCGCCATAGATCCACTAGCTCAATACACGAAAGATGAAATTATTCTTGAATTGAAAGGTAAGTAAAGTTTTGTTCATTTTAATAATTTCTATTAGCTGTAAGTATTTGAAATGCATGTTTCCAAAGGAATCATCAACAGTAGGAACAGTTTCATTATTTTATTAATGCTTGCATAAAACGTTGTTTCGAATATTATTAGGTTGTTTTAAAAGTTTTGTCTGCTTTAATGAGTCTACTTTAAACTGTAATATCTCAATGAATACCCATTCAATTCAATCGAAATAATCCTTTCCAATGAAGTAAATAAGCACTTTAATAAAATCTGTAGTAATGCTATGGGCTTTGATGAAATCACAATTCGTATGTAGGATTTGGTTTTGCCCGATTTATTGGAATACATAACATATTTCTTCAACTTTGCGATTGAGACTAGTAAATTTCCCTCTCAATGGAAACATGCTAGAGTTAAGCGATTGGCAAAATGTAAGGATCCCTCAGAGTTCTCTGATATTAGACTTATAAGTATTCTTCCTTCCATCCCAAAAGTCTTTGAAATGATTATAAAAGAACAACTCTCAGATTACGTTAAACGAAAAAATCTTATTACCTCCGTTAAGTCTGGATTTCGCCCTCTATATAGCACTATTTCGGCTCTGAGTCTCGTCACTGACGACATATTCAAATCACTTGAAGGAAATTTCACATGTCTCTTAATGCTTGATTACAGTAAAGCATTCGATACCTTGGATCCTTCTTTATTGTCCATAAATCTTAAGTGCTTTGGTTTCACCCATAATGCAGTGTCACTCTCCGGAAGAACCCAATCAACTTACCTTTATGGTAACCAATCAACAATAATATCAAAAAAATTTGATGTGCCGCAAGGTTCAGTCCTGAGACCGCTCCTTTTTGCAATTTATATTAGTGAGTTCCATAAATTTGTTAGTTTTGGTAAAATATATCACTTCGCCGATGATACTCAATTGTATACTTCATTCAGCTTTGAAGATATTACACTCGCTAATGAAAATATTATTTAAAACTCTATATAATGTATCCTGTGCACATAATCTTACCATCAATCCAAAGAAATCCCAGGTCATCTTATTTGGTTCCAAAAGTAAAAGAAATATTGTGTGTGAGTCATTGTCGATCCGTATCAACAATAACATAATATCTTTTGTGAATGAATGTAAAAATTTGGGCTTGTGGTTAGATACAGACATGAGATTCACCAAGCATGTAAGTCATCTGTGTAAAACGTTATTCAATGTATTGAGACAACTTTATCCAAGTAGACACCTTTTATCAAAAAGTCTGAAGTTGAGTCTTTGTAAAACTCTTATTTTTTCAAGATTAGCTTACTGCGATTGTATCTACGGACCCGCCTTACAATAATTAGATGTAATGCGACTCCAGCGTATACAAAATAGGTGTGTTAGATTTTCCTACGGTATCCAAAAGTATGATCACATAAGTCCGTCCTTTCGAGATTCTGGCTGGCTTTCGCTCAAATATCTAAGAGCCATCCATTTACTTAATTTCACGCATAGAATTCTTGTTTCGGGATATCCGCCTTACTTACGTGAAAGCCTGGTTGCACTATCACGCAGTGGCCTTCTCGTAATAATCATACTTTGCTGATTCCCAGGCATTCCACAGCAATATTTACTCGAAGTTTCTCCTACAATGCGGCAAAGTTGTATACCACCATCCCTAAATACTTTAAAGAAAGTTCATTGAGAAACTTTAAAAAAGGTTTGAAAGACATGTTTCTTACACGACAGTGATAGGGCACGAAATCTGCAAACAGATTTTGGCAATTTCCCACATATTCGAATATTTTATGCCCTTTCACCAGTATGAAACAAATCGATTAATTCCGTCAGCGAAAACTGGGTGATCGGGATTCGATGGAGTCGACAAAGGCCGTTTTTATGTGGTCCTGATTGGCGAATGTTCTACCGAGGAGAAAGTTATGGAAGTGCTTGAAAAGAGGGTAGTCAGTTAGCGAGAGGTTTGGGGAGTATGGTATGTGTTTAGCAGAACTTCGACGCTCAATTCGTTTAATTTCCGCACGGTGATTTGTGAAACGTGCAGACGAGCGTTGTCGTGAAGCAGGATCGGACCTCTTCTGTTGACCAGTGCCGGGCGCTGCTGACGCATTTTTCGGTACATATTTTTGATTTCCTCACGTTAGTGCAAATAGTTATAGTGAACCATGGTCTTTTTTTATGGCTCATCTCCAAAGCTGAAATCTCCGGAACGAAATTTAGCAACCCAACGTCGAACAGTGCGTTGTTCATCAACTCTATTGTTACCAATAGAGTAGAGTAAATATTTATTGTATTATGGAGCTACAAAAACACATCACATCGAAACGGACGAAACTTTTGAAACAACCTAATAGTAAACCGGATGAATTTCATTAGTTCAGACTTCCGTTGAGTGGAAAACATCTGTATACTGAAAACCCACTCATACGGGACAGTATCTGAACCACGAATCCACCATCAATGGACTAAAAGAGGAATCATCAAGACTCTATTAGACCGTGCTTTCGGGCTCTTTAATACGAAGGAAGGTCTAAAGAAGGAACAAGACTTCATCAAGAATGATCTTCAGCAGGAGCCTTGCAAGGAAGAGAAGCCTTCACAAGTGCTTGCACTTTCCTACATCAGAGGATTATCGGAATGAATAAGAAGAATCGGGTCCAAGTACGACATCAGAACCTGCTTCAGATCCGGAAACACTATCCGTAACAGCCTCACGAAAACCAGGCCACCAAACGCGGACTGCAATTCCTAGAATCGCATTTACCGGATACCCTGTGAGTGCGGAAAATCCTAAATCGGTGAAACTAAGAGGCTATTGAATGTTCGCTTTGCCGAGCACAAGAAACACACAGCGAGGATAAAACCATCAAATCAGGAATATCAGAGCATGTTTGGACCCATCAACATAACATTGAGTGGTCCCAAGCTGACAATGTTTCGTAGTGTACTTCATCAGTTCGGACTTCCTTTGTCTATTATAATATAAATTGATTTGAAATCCCTGGAAGAAATTAAGAAGATTAACCGAAAAATAACAATTTTATCAAACAAAAAACTGAAATTACAAAGAAATAACATACAAGTAACAACCAAAAAAATTGAAAAGTTAGAACAAGGTGAAAATTAAAAAATTAAAAATATTATTAACAAGAAATGGAACTAGAAATTAAAAGATTGCAAACCAAGTTACGTCACGATGTTTAGATTGTTAGTATCCACAATCGTCGATTGTGTTTCATTTCTTGGTAATAATATTTTTAATTTTTCAATTTTCCGCTTGTACTAACTTTTCAATTTTTTTGGTTGTTGCTTGTATATTATTTCTTTGTAATTTAAGTTTTTTGTTTAATAAAATTATTATTTTTCGGTTAATCTTTTTAATTTCTTTCAAATCAATTTATATTATATCAGACAATGGAAGTCCGAACTGATGAAATATAGCGGTATACATGTTGTCCAATAATGTCTTCAGCCAAGCTAGCGTAGAAATACGCAACATATGGAAACCAATCATCAAGCGAAAAATTTCCAACTCCCGCCAAACGGCCATCTCCCACGAAACCGGGGAAGCGGAAAAAGGAAAGCGACGAGAAGTGAAATTCTCGAATGACCTATAAATAGTCATCTCTCAGAGGAATTAGGCAAGTCATCACGCGAAGACGATTGTGGATACTAACAGTCGAAACGTCGCGTCGTGAAGTGACTTGACTTGGAATCTCTTAAATTTTATTTTTAATTTTTGTTCAACTGTCCTAACTTTACTATTTTATTTCACTCTTATTCCATTTCAGGGTTTTTTCCTTAATATATTTGTTATTCTGTCTGTTTTTCCGTTAACCAGCTGTCGCACCCCTGCGAACGACAACCCTCAGAAGTCGAAACTTGTGCGAGCTAAGGATTAACGACGTCTTACCTTTTAACGTGTGATTCCTAACACGGCTATTTTTTAATTCTGCAAGGAATATACCTGTACGTGCTTGTTTCTTTTATAAATATATCGTATTCATATACCAATATGAATGACACATTGCAAAAATAGATTTAGATAGGCAATATTGTGAAATTAATTTTTCTATAGCTGAAAATTGTAAAATAATAGATAAGGCAAAATTGTAAAATTAATTTAGGTTACTATACCTCTATGGTTGGTACGCCTGGATGGTTTACCTGTAGGGGTTACCATAGCATAAATAGGATTAGCTCGCATCAGTTTTTCAGTTTTAATCTTCCTCTTTGACGATGATCACTTGGTGATCAAACACGTGTCGAGGTTTAAAAATAAAAATAACGATTTGGTGTTGGGAAAAAACTCCAGTAATATTCATTACTACAGCAAAGGTTCCAAACAGTACATCATAAAATCTTATTTTAATAAAATTTTTGCTATATTAGAAATTAATGATATTGGTCTCTAATTAGCAATCTCAAGTGTATCTCAATTTTTTGCATAGTGGTTTGACGACACAAATTTTTAAAATATCAGGAAAAATTCCGTTTTTTAAGGACGAGTTGGCAATAAGGGTGAGAGGGTCTACAATTAGTTCTGAAATATTTTTCAACATTTAAGTATTTATGCCATCATTAACTGGACTCTTATTTGTTTTTAATTCTTTATAACGTTTGACACTTCCGCCGCATTTGTCGGATACATGAATATACTTTTTGTTATGACGCTCTATAATTTCCTCAAATGCTATCGGTGCATCAGTTTTGTTTGCGAGTTTGTAACTTACTTCGTTGTAGTGTTCATTAAATGCATTTGAAATTTCTAGCTTTTCATGAATCATATTTTGGTTCTCCAATTTAATTTTATCAATATATCTTTGTGATCTCTTTCTGTTAAAGACTATTATTTCCTACCATTTTTTTATTTCAACGTCCTGTGTCTCAGAAAAAATAAACAAAAATGTTTCTCAAAAACTAATCTCCTATAAAAAATAAAGTAAATAGGAAAATATTTTTCTTCCAATTTCACTTTTGACATTCATTGAATATTAGCTTTGTCAGTAAATAAAACAGGTTTCGAACTACATATAGTTCCATAAAGCAATAGATGACGGAAATTCTAATGCCCTTTGTAGTCCGACTACGTAGTAAAAACAATTTTGGAAAATTTTAACTACTTCAGAGAATTTATTACGCTAAAAGAGTACCTACAAATAATTTAATTATTACCCAATTACTCTCAGAAGAGTGATTTGCCAGCTATAATGCAACGTAAACTACTAAACAGCGAAGGCAAAACAAAAAAAATCTACGTCAGTACATTCACTAAAATGAATGGTATAGAATTATGTGTTATCGGAAGAAAATAAAGCGTTATTCATTAACGAAGTTCATTTCGAAGGCCACTCACAAGCTATCTACTTACTGTCGGTGTAACATATTCACTCAGATCAACCGGTCCCGCAAACGTCTTCATTTCTTCAAGTAGAAGAAGAACTTAAAACTCCACTAGGGTTCGTGTACTTTAACACGCGCTTTTCCTGTAATGGATGAGGTCACCTTGGCAGATGGTTCGTTCGCCTACAAGAGTCATTAAATGTAGACTCACCCTTCGACTGTTTTTGATTTCTATCGTTCCCACAACAAGGGTGGTTTCAGACGTGGAACATCGTCCACGAGTCGTTTTCAGTCGTGTTTAGTGAGTGGTGCCACACCCCCAGACAACTTCGATTTTAGAGATTATGACGACACGACGTCTAGGCAAGTGGCAGAGCCCTAATTTTCTGACTCTGTCCTAACTACAAACAAGAAGTTGAAGAGTTTGAAAGTCACAAAACAGGCCATTTTTCACCAAACTGACCAGTAGTAATTTCAATCACTATTATTTGAATATCAGTTGGAAAACTAGGTTAGCGCAGAAGTGCCACATATTTTTTATTATTTGTTTCTTGGAAATTACGACTTCAAACTCTTAATTTCGACTTAAATCACAAAATTTCAATTTTGAACTCAAAATCTCGACTTTAAACCCGAAATCGCGACTTCAAACTCGGATTTTCGACTTTATTCATCCCGAAATTTTGAGATTAAAGTCTCATAGGTCTCATCAGTGTTACTAGGCTGAACCACAAACGCAAGCAATCCATGACGTCTTGGTAAGCGGAGATTTCACCCCCTTACTCACTGAGGCTTGTCTTTCAAGAACAGTTGAGTCCAACAATGTATTTATGGTTCAGCTCAGCACCATTGAAGATACCTATGGCGGATCGAAACAGCGCTGTCTGGTATTGAATCATAAATGCGTTTTGTTTGGGCTCTAGTTTACAACCATTTACTTTGCAGTGAAAAACAGGACGAACCTCGTCGGCGATCGATGTCAAAGCTTGGTTTCGCAACTGACCGCCTTGTGGTGCCTCGTTTATTTTTGATATCCGACAATTTAGTTCTCTATCGATCCCATAGATGGCGACTTCGTGAGTGGAGATGCCATCGCCCTCAAAATTACGACTTCAAACTCGAAATTTTCAGCCCCCTAAACCTAAAATGAGTTTAGGTTGAAAGTTTAGGTTGAAAGTTTAGTTATCGTTTAGTTATAAATACTCTTATATCATCGTGAAATAATAATACCAGTATATACCCGTTCATTACCTACTTTAATCGACGGAATACTTTTTAACTACTCGCCTCGTCTGTCCTTTTTACACCGGAAAGTCACGTTTTGTTAGTGTTATGCAAATAGGCATATTATATTTCTCATTATCGCTACAAATTATTAACACCTGGTAGTGTGTTAGACCACTTTAGAGCATGTAATAGGCGTAAAAACAGTTTTTATTAATAAATAATTATACATTGTATAATAATCGAAGATTCCATAAGGTCGATATTTTTATGTTAGACTTAATCATATTTGAACGAGTCAAAGATGAAAAGTTTAAAAGGTTATTAAATAATCAGGCAAACTTTTTTTTATTCGTTATGCTAGTAAGGTCCCCTTGCTTTTTCGTTAACAAATCCTAAAAATATTTGAGACACTAAGGATATCTGAAGTATTTGTCAATGTCAACCCTGAATCCAATGATGCTAACTTTGTTAGCGAAAAGCGCATTCATAGTTGGTAATGTTGTTCCAGTGGACCTAGTTATGTTCTGTTTTGTTCGGTATTTTCAATAGTTACGTTCATAGTAATTTTATTTAACTTAGGGCAAAACATAAGGAAAAATATCATGAAAAATTCAAGAGACGCCAAAAATAAAAATTCGTGTAATTTTGATTTTGAATCAAAAGGGCGCATACAAGTTTCCTGTAGAAAATTATCAGTAGAATATTAATTTATATGTTTTTTTAAAAAACCCTCAGATATAAATGCATCCACCCAGAAAATATATTTTACGAAAGTTATCTTTTGTAAAAAAAGGTATTAGCTTCCTGCTTCTCCATCTTTATACAAAAAAAATGTAAGAATCTTCCAAAGAAAGGAAGAAAGCAACCAATTTCAAAGAAGTGACTCTACATAAGTAGATTAAACTCATTCGTGACATAAAGTCGTAATTTTATGATTGAATTAAATGCTTCATCTCTCTCAAAAAGTTCTTTTTTCTCAGACAAAATAAAAAATATTGTCTCTTAAAAAATTATCAATGTACATTTCAATAAAATGATACGAAAGTCGGTTGAAAATGAAAGTTCTGTATCATAGAAGTGAAATTGTCAATGTTCATTTTTCAAGATCAGCCAGTTTCTTCAATTTTTAATGTTATTCCCCGTTATCGGGGAAATGGGAAAGAGATTCGTCTTTTATAGCATGGATAGGGTTTAGACTGAGGTTTAGATAAATGGTAACTATAGTTTTAAAACGAAAATTTGGGCATCACATGCTCTTTTGCTCCTTAGCTAAATCAACATAATAATTTGTCAGCCCACTTATGATAGAATTACTTTCAGTTGAGTTTTTCGAGTATTATCACCTTCAACAATTTGAAAAAAATATAATCATTGTAATGCCGAACTTTATGCAGGGGTAGAAAGGTCAAACTTTTTAGTTCACCCCCAACAAATAACCGAAAAATGTTCTATTTATCATCAAATTGTCTTATTTATATATTTTGCTTTAAAAGCTAAGAAACTACACAGATAGTTATCTTAACGTTTCACTTTCGAATTGGAAGAATCTTATAATACTCGCAATTTTTTTTCGCTCATTCGCTTTAAATTTCAAACGTGAAATATTATTTTAATAAAACAACTGAAATTATTAATACAAATAAATATTTTAATCTAATATCAGATACCTATTCGATATTAAATTCTTTCGAAACGGTTGCACAAGAAAACTTGTTTTTTTCATGGAGTAGGCCATTTCAGTCAACATATTATGTCTAGCCTCAAACCATAATAGCAGTGAGTTGCACCAGACACACCTTTTTTTAAAGTATAACAGGTAGGTAAAATTCCTAACTCAGCATACAATTTCGAAATGAAAAATTGATGAATCCTCCTTTTTACCTCCGTTTCTATGTCATACAACAAATGATAACTAATCAAAACATCAATAGAAGTAAAGAATGCCGGTGACATAATATTAAATAAACTGTCGCTATTTGAAAACAGGTTTCGTACTTGTTGCGTGTGATATTTATCACTTCTAACATCAATGAAAGCAAAGAAAGCCAGTGATAATATTGAATGAACTGGTGATAATATTGAATGAACTGCTTTTGTGTGATATTTATCACTTCTAACCCTATGCAAGTGGTTTCTTGAAAAAACTCTTGGTTGGAAATCCAATGCGTCAAAGGTTGGATCACATGTCCAACATGTCCATGTATCCGGTATCTCCATAAGTAGAATCAAATAGCTTTTCCTGGGTAATTTATTACACAGACAGCTACACGACAGATCCATTTTTATTAAAGCCCATTGATGGCAATTTCATATAGGTACAAGGCTATTAAATTCGTAAACGGTACGAGGTAGAGAATCAGTTAAATTGTGGTATAAGGTAGGGAAAAATACTTTTGTGTAACTTAGACAAAAGTTACTTTTTTCTATCTTGTATTCAATACGATTTTCTAGAAAATAAATAGGTCATCAATCGAACAAGTTAAATTGTGATATCTATTTGGGAATTGCTACTACTAAATGGTGTTCCGAATATATAATTAGATATCAACTTTTGGTGAATTTTCCTAACAACATTGTATATTTCTCAAGAACTTTTCACGAACCCTAACTCCGAAAAGTTGAATCTATTCAGGATGAAATTAGCACCAGCTCATTTTTCTTGAAATTAGAATTATATTTTTTAACGATATCACGATATATTTTGTATTCATTTAAGAAACATTTATGAGATTTTCACTAAACAGTTTTACAGAAACGTAACACCTGTTTTGTTTTGCAATAGCTTCTTCAGGTGTGTCTTTACACGCCTGAAGTAAAGATATGCCTGAAGAGGCTATTGTATAGCGAAACACATGTTGCGTTTTTGTTTTTTGAATACGTTATAGATTTTTCCATCAAGTATTGGCCAATTCCGTCACGTATTTTTATTTATTGACTCGTGCCCTATTGTATGTTCATGGAAAGCGGAAATGAGTATGGAATATAAAAGTTCCAGTTTTTGTCAAACTTCTGAAGTTGTTGCTACTCCTGAATGGTGTTCTGAATATATAATTAGATATCAACTTTTGGTGAATTTTCCTAACAACATTGTATATTTCAACAGATTTTAAGAAAATGGTCACATATGATCGACATATGAAAATTTTATAAAAAAATAAAAACTTCTCAAATACATCATTTTGATATTTACATTGCCTTACCTACTGGAAGTAATAGACTACGTGAAGTTTTTCTAGGTTTACTCATACTATTATGAATTAGTTGAATATTTTATTATTATTATCAAGCTCCGCTGTTGATCATACTTTTTGATCACATTTATATCCTAAATCTCATTCTGATAGAAGTAGAAATCGATTTCTCCAGATGACGGACATTCAATTAAAGTTATGAAATTTGAATTCTTTTTGGGTTCAATGGACCTTCAGCAGGGGTAAGTTGAATTATTATATTTTAATACGATAATTCCATAAAAACTCACGTAATTTTACGACAAGCATTACGAATTCAATGAAGATATTCACATAAATGATCAAGCAATGAAATTCACGTTAAGTGTGTATTATACCGAATCGAATGTAGAAGTACATAATATAACGTTAGCAATTAATTGCCAACGTTGTTTAATATAATTTTTCATTATTATTTTTACTGTGTAGCTTTTTCAAGAGAGTTTTTTCTTCCAGTGTGCCTAAAGAAGACAGACACCACTTCCTATATGTTCATGAATGTCTTGTATGTAGTCATAAAACGCAAATGTATTATGTGCTTTAGATTACGTCTGGCTTGTGAGTTTTAACTTTATGTACATTTTATATAAATCATGAATGTAATAATGAAATTACTGTCAGTGAAATTATATTCTTGATCAAGTGTTATTGATAATGGAAATTATTATGTAATAATCAATATGAGGTTCAGTTTATACATAGATCATTGTACCAAAGTCTAGATTTTAGTTCTGGGGAGAGGATAGAGACAAAAACTAAAATCTCTGGTAAATAATTCTAACTCTCATAGATAGAGCCATACCGTCGTGCCAAACTTCAATGGATTGATATTGTTAACATCACTGGAACTATTTTGAATGTATACAGTTTGAATGTAAAAATATTTTTAACATACTTGTTAAATACTGTAAAAGAACAATAAATTTATATAAAAAAACAATCCATTAATGAAAATAAACACAATTTGTTATTATGATTATTATTTCACCAAGATTCGGTTTTTATACGAGTTGTAATATATAGTATTACTTTTTTGTGTCAGATTCATATCAGTGCATGTTATATACATATAAACCTTCTTCTTGAATCACTGCATCTATGAAAACATCTCGTCAAAATCCGTTGCGTAGTTATAAAGATCTAAACATACATAAGGACAGACGCAGTGGTAATCGACTTCGTGTTATACTACCGGGTGTCCCACATTTTTTAAAATAGAATGCCCTGTATATCATTACATATTCAGATGATACGTTAAATTCTGATATCATTTCATGTTTGGTTTTTGAAATTCGGTTACGGCGTTGT